>CM035406.1:237696111-237698611 GCA_020310875.1 Ceratopteris richardii | reverse complement strand
GCTTAAGAGGTGATGACAAATGGAAGCCGTTCATTTTGTCTACAGAGTTATCACTTGATCATTTCACTCCAGATTTAAATCAGTTGCTAGGTCATATGCTAACATTTGAGAATGATGTTAAAGGAGATGGTGACAAGAGTGCAGGTCACGCAATGTACTCAAAAGATAAAAAGAAGAATAGCAAAGGAAAGCAACAAGCAAATGAAGATGAAGGAACAACTAGCCAAGCCAACTTCCTAAGAGGAAGAGGAGGTGGCAAAGGTAGAGGAAAAGGCAGAAACAACAAAGATGGAGGCAAAGCTTGCTGGATTTGTGGTAAGACAAATCATTTAGCTAATGATTGTTGGCACAATACTCAAAGTAATAATGGATATAGTCAAAGTTACAATGCAAGAGGAAGAGGTGGCAGAAATCAAAGAGGAAATTTCAGAGGCAGAGGTGGTAGGAGTTACTTTGGAAGAAATGCAGGTAGAGGATTCCAAAGTCAACAATATAACAATACCTACTACAATTACGCTTCAGAACAGAAGGAGGATTCAACATTGATATTGAATGCTACTTGTGAAAGTCAGAGTGAAGATCAAAGAGTCTTCTACATTGACTCAGGGTGTAGCAATCACCTGAGTGGAAACATATCATTGATGACTGATTTGGAGAATAAAGTTTCTAATCATGTTGTTCAAACAGGTGACAACACAAAGCATAAAGTGAAGTCGATTGGATCAGTGAAAGCCAAAGACGGCAGTACCTTATTGGGTAAGGTTCTGTATGTTCCTACAATTCCTAAGAATTTGATAAGTGTAGGACAAATTGTTGAAAAGAGATATGAAGTAAGATTTACTAATGAAGGAGTATACGTGGAAGATCCCAGTCAGGGGTATAAACAGATTGTTTCAGGAAAGAAAGAAGGAAGACTGTTTACACTGAAGATTCAAGGTAACATTGGTCAGGCCATGTTTACATATGAAGGACAGAAAATTTCTGAGTTAGATCTTTGGCACAAAAGGCTTGGACATTTCAATGAAAGAGGTATTAAAGATATGGTTAACAATGGTTCAGTGCTTGGATTGCCTAATGTTGCAGGTCAACATATGACATATAAATGTGAGGCATGTCAGTTTGGTAAGGCTCAGAAGAATTCTTATACCAAGCATGGTTTTATGCATTCAGAGAAGCTTGAGTTGGTACACACAGATGTGTGGGGACCATCAAAGGATTTCAGTATAAATGGATCAAGATATTATGTGATTTATGTTGATGATGCTACCAGATGGATCACTATCTATGTGATCAAGGATAAATCAGAAGTATTCAATACATTCAAACATTATCACGCGTATGCAGAAAGAACTACAGGTCATAGACTGAAGAGACTAAGATCAGATGGAGGGGGAGAGTATTTCTCCAACGAGTTCAGTGATTACTTATGGAATGCAGGTATAAAAAGGGAAGTTACTTGCAGATATTCTCCTCAACAAAATGGTGTAGCAGAAAGAAGGAATAGGACTCTTGTTGAGTTTGCAAGGTCCATGATGAATGAGAAAAATTGCCCTAATTATTTATGGGCTGAAGCTGTAAACACAGCTACTTATTTGGTCAATAGGTTACCATGTAAAGCCTTGCAGGGTATGACACCATATGAAGCTTGGTGGGGTAAAAGACCTACTCTGGATCATTGCAGAGTATTTGGATGTGTGGCATATGTATGTGTGCCATCACAATTAAGACACAAATTGGAACCTAAAGCTGAAAAATATGTTTTCATTGGTTATGATGATAGACAGATGGGATACAGGTTGTGGAATCCATCCACAAAACATTTTCTAGTGTCGAAAGATGTTACGTTTGATGAACAAAGTTCTTGGTATGCAGGAACAGTTAATAACAATACAGGTGATGAAGAAGAAGTGAATCAGAAGAAAGGTAAATCAAAGGTTCAAATAGTTGATGAAGAAGAAAATTATGAAGTGCAGGAAGAAGTTGAAGAAAGGCCAAGATTTGATCCTGAGTGTGAAGAACCAGAATCCTCAAGGACTGGAGAACTCAGAAGGTCATCAAGAAATAGATGGCAACCTACAAGGTACAGTTATGATACTTCATTTTTGGCTACGAAAGATTATGCTTACATAGTGAAAGCAGATGAAGATCCTTCTACATATGAGGAGGCAAAAGGTAAGGAAAAATGGGAAAAAGCTATGCAAGAAGAACATGATGCATTGGTGGAAAATCAAACATGGGATTTAGTTCCTAAACCAAATAGCTAGAAGATTATTGGATGCAAGTGGGTCTACAAGACCAAAAGATTTGCAGATGGAAGTGTGTCTAGATACAAAGCTAGACTTGTTGTCAAAGGGTTTGCTCAAACATATGGAGTTGATTATGATGAGACTTATAGTCCAGTAGCAAAGATGACAACCATCAGAACACTCATAGCTGTTGCTGCGAGTAAAGGTTGGAAGTTATGTCAGTTAGATGTGAAAAATGCTTTTCTGAATGGTTA
>CM035406.1:237686111-237691111 GCA_020310875.1 Ceratopteris richardii | reverse complement strand
AATTGCAGTCGAGGCAGTCACTGGTATTTCTCTGTGTTGTTCCTAAAAAATCGGGGGTGTCTCTGATTTTGCTATAGATCATTCTCAGTGCATAGTTTGTTAATTGGAGTGATTTAACTTGCTAATGGTAGCTTGTTACGTTAATTTAATACTCCCAGAAGGAATTGTTCCAATTGTAAGTGTGCTGGACACACTAAGCTTAAGACTGAGCAGGTGTCATTACAGAAATAGAAAGTTTTTTTATCTTGTGAAGATTCAAAGTCATCTGTTTTGATCTAGTCATTACACAATTGATTTGTAAAGCACATATATAGTTTCTTGGTGTCATTTGCAAGCTTAAGGAGTCTACTAAGCATATCTGGAAAGAAAAGAGGGCAGGTGTGAAGCAGGTTTTGCAGCACCAACTGATTTCCTGAGTGCATCCATCCATCACTCTCAACAGTGGTATCAGAGCAAAGAAGGTAAACATGGGTGATGGTTTCCCTTCCTTCATTGACAAATTGGACAGAAACAACTATCAAGCTTGGTCATTGAGAATGAAGACCTATCTACAAGGGAGAAGTCTATTTGGATACATATCAGGAGATGAGGAGTTGCCCTCATTCAAGACTAGAGGACTACCTACAAAGGATGAACAAGAAAGGCTCAACCAATGGTGTGCAAAGGATGCTTTGGCAAGGTCTTATCTCTTAAACTCTATATCTGACTTTCTTTTACCTCATGTAAGGAACTGTAAGACTTCCCAAGAGACTTGGGAAACCTTGTCAAATTATTTTTCTTCCAACACAAGGGCTAGGAAGAACCAATTATGGATTGAGTTCACAACCCTTAGGAAGCAGCCCAAGCAATCAGTTTCAGAGTATGTGACAAAGATCAAAGATGTGGCAGACCAACTAGCAAGCATTGGAGAGGAAATTGAAGAGGAGCAAATAGTCAGGCAAGTGACAAATGGACTCAAGGCAGATGATAAGTGGGAAAGTTTCACCACTGCAATGGACCTCTACATGGACATGCATACCCCTGATCTCACAACACTCATGGGCCAACTATTTACACATGAAGCAAAGTTCACCAAGGCTAGAGATCAATCAAAAGGTAATAACCCCTCTGCTCTCTATACTGATAAGAAAGTTAAAGATAAAGGCAAGAAGAAACAGGATGAAGAAGGGTCTACCTCTCAAGCTAATTATGCAGGGAGAGGTAGGTCATCTAGAGGAAGAGGCAGAGGAGGTAAGCCAGGTAGGGGGAGACCCTACAACTCATCACCTTGCAACATCTGTGGGTTGTCCAATCATACCACAGATGAATGCTACAAGAACTACAAAAATCAGAGAGGAAGAGGCTACTCAAGAGGTGGATACTCTCAAGGAAGAGGTAGATTCAACCAACATCAAAGCTACAATGGGTACAACAACCAATACAACAACAACTACAACAACAACCACAATGGAAACTACCAAGGTGGATTCAGAAATAGAAGAGACTACAACAACTACACTGAGGAGCAGGATGACTCCTTATTGATCATGAACATGACCTCCAAGATAGGTACAAATGATGATCATTTATTTTACATTGACTCAGGATGTTCTAACCATGTAGCTGGCAATGTGGCACTACTTTCTGATTTGGAAGAACCCAAGGGCAAACATCAGGTACAAACAGGTGATGACACTAAGCACTCTGTTGTCAAAATTGGAAATGTGAAGACATGTGATGGTAATCAAAACCTATTAAGCAGGGTACTTTATGTACCAACAATAACTAAGAATTTGATGAGTGTTGGTCAGATTGTGGAGAAAGGTTTGCAGGTCAGATTCACACAACATGGAGCATATGTGGAGGACCCAAAACAAGGATTCAGAAGGATAGCCAAAGGGGAGAAATCAGGTAGATTATTTACATTTGAGCTAGAAGATACAAAAAACATTGCTTTGTATAATTACAAGGATCAGACACTCTCAGAATTAGAGATATGGCATAAAAGATTAGGGCACATAGGTGAAAGGACTCTAAAGCAAATGTGCAGGGATCAATGTGTGCTTGGGATACCTAATGTATCCAAGCAACACATGATTTATAAATGTGGATCATGTCAATTTGGTAAGTCTCACAGATTACCCTACTCAAGGAAAGGTTTCATGCATGAAGACTACCTAGACTTGGTACACACAGATGTTTGGGGACCTAGCAAGGACCCTTCCATTTCTGGTTCAAGATATTATGTGTCTTTTATTGATGACTATAGCAGGTGGACCATTCTATACTTTATGAAGCATAAAGATGAAGTGTTTAATTGTTTCAAGAGGTATCTTGCACTTGTTGAGAATCAAACAGGTAGAAGCTTGAAGAGGCTAAGGTCAGATGGTGGAGGAGAATACTTCTCCAATGAGTTTGAAGATTTCTTGCAGGAAAGAGGCATCAAGAGGGAGATCACTACAAGGTACTCACCTGAACAAAATGGGGTAGCAGAAAGAAGGAATAGACTTATAGTGGAAACAGCTAGGTCTATGCTCAATGAGAAAAAGTTGCCAAATTACTTATGGGCAGAGAGTGTATCCGCTGCCACTTATCTCATCAATAGGTTGCCATCCAAATCACTTGATGGCATGACACCATATGAAGCATGGCATGGTAAGAGACCCTCTCTGGATCATTGTAAAATCTTTGGATGTGTAGCATATGTACATATTCCCTCACAGGTAAGAGGAAAGCTAGACCCAAAGGCTGAGAAATGTATCTTCATTGGTTATGATTTGAACCAAAAGGGATACAGATTCTACAACCCCACAAACAAAGGGTTCAAGGTAAGCAGAGATGTCATATTTGATGAGAATGACTCATGGTATGAGAATGAATGCAGGAAAGTGAGTCTACCTTATGACATGGAGGAAGATTTTCCAAAGCTTACCAAGGAAGAGCCAACTCAGCAAGAAGACTCAAGCTCAGATGATGATACCATAAACCTTGAAGAGTTCAAGGCTTGGAAATCCAAAGGAAAGATGAAGATGAAGCAATTGGAGGACAAGGCAGAAACTTCTACTCAAGCTATGAGAAGATCTCAGAGAGAGAAGAAGAAGCCTATCAGATTTGGGTATGACACATCACTTGTAACTAAACATTCTGTATATCTTGCAAAAGACTTGCTGAATGAAGAACCAGGTACCTATGAAGAAGCAATTACAAAGCCAGAATGGAGAGAAGCCATGGATGAGGAGATAGAAGCCCTCAAAGAGAGTGATACTTGGGACTTGGTACCCAAGAAGGATTCTATGAAGGTAATAGGATCCAGATGGATCTACAAATTGAAGAAGAATTCAGATGGAACAATTAATAGGTACAAAGCTAGGTTGGTAGCCAAGGGTTTTGCACAAACCCAAGGCATTGATTATGAGGAGACATTTTCTCCTGTGGCCAAGATGCCAACTATCAGAGTTTTGGTGAGTGTAGCTGCATCCAAGAATTGGAACATGTACCAATTGGATGTGAAGAATGCATTCTTGAATGGATGGATATCTGAAGAAGTCTACATGTCACAACCACCTGGCTATGAAGATAAAAAAAAGGTACATTATGTTTGTAAATTGAAGAAGGCTCTGTATGGTTTGAAGCAGGCACCTAGAGCATGGAATTACAGATTGACCACCTACCTTCTAGACCAAGGATTTGTGATGAGCAAAGCAGACACTTCTCTATTCATAAAGAGAAGTAGTACAGAGGTAATATACTTATGTGTTTATGTTGATGACATCATCATTACAGGCAATGATGTCAATGGGATTAGACACATCAAAGGACAGATGATGAAAGAATTCAAGATTAGTGATCTTGGATTACTAAAGTATTTCCTAGGACTTGAATTGATCTATACAAACTCAGGTATATACATCACTCAAAAGAAGTATGTACAGGATATGGTCAAGAAGTTTGGTTTGCAGGATGCTAAGGTATCTACTACTCCAATGGAGGTTAACCAAAAGCTAAGTGCTCATGAAGGAGAAGAAATCAAAGACATTACAGGATACCAAAGTATGGTGGGTAGCTTGAACTATGCTACCTTGACAAGAATTGACATAGCATATGGAGTAAGTGTGCTTAGTCAATTCATGCACAAACCAAGAATACCTCACCTAGAGGCAGCAAAGAAGATCCTGAAGTACCTCAAGGGAACTCAAAGTCATGGTTTGTATTTTCCTTATACATCAGATATTGACATTAAGGTTTACTCAGATGCAGATTGGGCAGGATGCAAGGATGATAGGAGAAGCACCTCAGGATACATTTGTTTTGCAGGGGATAAGCCTATCTCTTGGTCAGCTAAGAAGCAACCTACAGTGGCATTGTCATCCACTGAAGCAGAGTATAGAGGTCTTGCAAATGCTACTCAAGAAGCTATCTGGTTGAAGCTTCTATATACAGAGTTAGGTCTACTCACAAGACCACCTATCATATTTGGAGACAATACTAGCTCTCTTCATCTTGCAGCAAACCCAATTTATCATGCCAGAACTAAACACATAGAGGTTCATTACCACTATGTGAGAGAGAAATTGTTAAGTAAAGAGATTCAATTGACATATGTTTCTACTAATATGCAATGTGCAGATTTACTTACCAAGGCATTGGATGGAAACAAGCTATGCAGATTCAAATCTATGATTGGATTGCAGGAAGTAATTAAAGAATGAAGAAGAAGACTTAAGCCAAAGTGTTTGGCTTGAGGGGGAGCTGTTGGTGCAAGACAAGCCTACACACATTGGCTTGGACCCTTGGACTCATTGAAGATTAGCATGGACAAAGGATTATCAAGGCTTCACTTAAAGCAAAGCTCACATGAACATATGCTTATATGTTCCTACTCTTTTACCCCTTGTAAAAGTCTAAGTGACTTATCATTTGTTTGTAATCACTTTAAGTCATCCACCTACTTCTAGAGTCGTGGAAATTTGAATGTTGAGATGGAGAGAATATCTCCCTACTTTTAGAGGAGAGATTCAAGG
>CM035406.1:237668611-237671111 GCA_020310875.1 Ceratopteris richardii | reverse complement strand
AAATCAGAGAGGAAGAGGCTACTCAAGAGGTGGATACTCTCAAGGGAGAGGCAGATTCAACCAACATCAAAGCTACAATGGGTATAACAACCAATACAACAACAATTACAACAACAACCACAATGGAAGCTACCAAGGTGGATTCAGAAATAGAAGAGACTACAACAACTACACAGAGGAGCAAGATGACTCCTTATTGATCATGAATATGACCTCAAAGATAGGTACAAATGATGATCATTTATTTTACATTGACTCAGGATGTTCTAACCATGTAGCTGGCAATGTGGCATTACTTTCTGATTTGGAAGAGCCCAAGGGCAAACATCAGGTACAAACAGGTGATGACACTAAGCACTCTGTTGTCAAAGTTGGAAATGTAAAGACATGTGATGGTAATCAGAACCTATTAAGCAGGGTACTCTATGTACCAACAATAACTAAAAATTTAATAAGTGTTGGTCAGATTGTGGAGAAAGGTTTGCAGGTCAGATTCACACAACATGGAGCATATGTGGAGGACCCAAAACAAGGATTCAGAAGGATAGCCAAAGGGGAGAAATCAGGTAGACTATTTACATTTGAGCTAGAAGATACAAAAAACATTGCTTTGTATAATTACAAGGATCAGACACTTTCAGAGTTAGAGATATGGCATAAGAGATTAGGGCACATAGGTGAAAGGACTCTTAAGCAAATGTGCAGGGATCAATGTGTGCTTGGGATACCTAATGTATCCAAGCAACACATGATCTACAAATGTGGATCATGTCAATTTGGTAAGTCTCACAGATTACCCTACTCAAGAAAAGGTTTCATGCATAAAGACTACCTAGACTTGGTACACACAGATGTTTGGGGACCTAGCAAGGACCCTTCCATTTCTGGTTCAAGATATTATGTGTCTTTTATTGATGACTATAGCAGGTGGACCATTTTATACTTTATGAAGCATAAAGATGAAGTGTTTAATTGTTTCAAGAGGTATCTTGCACTTGTTGAGAATCAAACAGGTAGAAGCTTGAAGAGGCTAAGGTCAGATGGTGGAGGAGAGTACTTCTCCAATGAGTTTGAAGACTTCTTGCAGGAAAGAGGCATCAAGAGGGAGATCACTACAAGGTATTCACCTGAACAAAATGGGGTAGCAGAAAGAAGGAATAGACTTATAGTGGAAACAGCTAGGTCTATGCTCAATGAGAAAAAGTTGCCAAATTACCTATGGGCAGAGAGTGTGTCCACTGCCACTTACCTCATCAATAGGTTGCCATCCAAATCACTTGATGGCATGACTCCATATGAAGCTTGGCATGGTAAGAGACCCTCTCTGGATCATTGCAAAATCTTTGGATGTGTAGCATATGTGCATATTCCCTCACAGGTAAGAGGAAAGCTAGACCCAAAGGCAGAGAAATGTATCTTCATTGGTTATGATCTGAACCAAAAGGGATACAGATTCTACAACCCCACAAACAAAGGCTTCAAGGTAAGCAGAGATGTCATATTTGATGAGAATGACTCATGGTATGAGAATGAATGCAGGAAAGTGAGTCTACCCTATGACATGGAGGAAGATTTTCCAAAGCTTACCAAGGAAGAGCCAACTCAGCAAGAAGACTCAAGCTCAGATGATGATACCATAAACCTTGAAGAGTTCAAAGCATGGAAATCCAAAGGAAAGATGAAGATGAAGCAATTGGAGGACAAGGCAGAAACTTCTACTCAAGCTATGAGAAGATCTCAGAGAGAGAAGAAGAAACCTATCAGATTTGGGTATGACACATCACTTGTAACTAAACATTCTGTATATCTTGCAAAAGACTTGTTGAATGAAGAACCAGGTACCTATGAAGAAGCAATTACAAAGCCAGAATGGAGAGAAGCCATGGATGAGGAGATAGAAGCCCTCCAAGAGAGTGATACTTGGGACTTGGTACCCAAGAAGGATACTATGAAGGTAATAGGATCCAGATGGATCTACAAATTGAAGAAGAATTCAGATGGAACAATTAACAGGTACAAAGCTAGGTTGGTAGCCAAGGGTTTTGCACAAACCCAAGGCATTGATTATGAGGAGACCTTTTCTCCTGTGGCCAAGATGCCAACTATCAGAGTTTTGGTGAGTGTAGCTGCATCCAAGAATTGGAACATGTACCAATTGGATGTGAAGAATGCATTCTTGAATGGATGGATATCTGAAGAAGTCTACATGTCACAACCACCTGGCTATGAAGATCCAAGAAAGGTACATTATGTTTGTAAATTAAAGAAAGCTCTGTATGGGTTAAAGCAGGCACCTAGAGCATGGAACTACAGATTGACCACCTACCTCCAAGACCAAGGATTTGTGATGAGCAAAGCAAACACTTCTCTATTCATAAAGAGAAGTAATACAGAGGTAATCTACTTATGTGTTTATGTAGATGACATCATCATTACAGGTAATGATGTCAATGGGATTAGACACATCAAAGGACAGATGATGAAAGAATTCAAGATTAGT
>CM035406.1:237658611-237661111 GCA_020310875.1 Ceratopteris richardii | reverse complement strand
ACTACTAAGTCAAGGAAAGCATCCTTATGGGCAGAGTTTACAACCTTCAAGAAGAAGGCTTCTCAGTACGTTTCAGACTATGTGACAAGAATGAAAGATATTGCAGATGCTTTAGGAGCTGTTGATGAAGATATCGAAGAGGATAAATTGGTAAGGCAAATTCTTACAGGCTTAAGAGGTGATGACAAATGGAAGCCGTTCATTTTGTCTACAGAGTTATCACTTGATCATTTCACTCCAGATTTAAATCAGTTGCTAGGTCATATGCTAACATTTGAGAATGATGTTAAAGGAGATGGTGACAAGAGTGCAGGTCACGCAATGTACTCAAAAGATAAAAAGAAGAATAGCAAAGGAAAGCAACAAGCAAATGAAGATGAAGGAACAACTAGCCAAGCCAACTTCCTAAGAGGAAGAGGAGGTGGCAAAGGTAGAGGAAAAGGCAGAAACAACAAAGATGGAGGCAAAGCTTGCTGGATTTGTGGTAAGACAAATCATTTAGCTAATGATTGTTGGCACAATACTCAAAGTAATAATGGATATAGTCAAAGTTACAATGCAAGAGGAAGAGGTGGCAGAAATCAAAGAGGAAATTTCAGAGGCAGAGGTGGTAGGAGTTACTTTGGAAGAAATGCAGGTAGAGGATTCCAAAGTCAACAATATAACAATACCTACTACAATTACGCTTCAGAACAGAAGGAGGATTCAACATTGATATTGAATGCTACTTGTGAAAGTCAGAGTGAAGATCAAAGAGTCTTCTACATTGACTCAGGGTGTAGCAATCACCTGAGTGGAAACATATCATTGATGACTGATTTGGAGAATAAAGTTTCTAATCATGTTGTTCAAACAGGTGACAACACAAAGCATAAAGTGAAGTCGATTGGATCAGTGAAAGCCAAAGACGGCAGTACCTTATTGGGTAAGGTTCTGTATGTTCCTACAATTCCTAAGAATTTGATAAGTGTAGGACAAATTGTTGAAAAGGGATATGAAGTAAGATTTACTAATGAAGGAGTATACGTGGAAGATCCCAGTCAGGGGTATAAACAGATTGTTTCAGGAAAGAAAGAAGGAAGACTGTTTACACTGAAGATTCAAGGTAACATTGGTCAGGCCATGTTTACATATGAAGGACAGAAAATTTCTGAGTTAGATCTTTGGCACAAAAGGCTTGGACATTTCAATGAAAGAGGTATTAAAGATATGGTTAACAATGGTTCAGTGCTTGGATTGCCTAATGTTGCAGGTCAACATATGACATATAAATGTGAGGCATGTCAGTTTGGTAAGGCTCAGAAGAATTCTTATACCAAGCATGGTTTTATGCATTCAGAGAAGCTTGAGTTGGTACACACAGATGTGTGGGGACCATCAAAGGATTTTAGTATAAATGGATCAAGATATTATGTGATTTATGTTGATGATGCTACCAGATGGATCACTATCTATGTGATCAAGGATAAATCAGAAGTATTCAATACATTCAAACATTATCACGCGTATGCAGAAAGAACTACAGGTCATAGACTGAAGAGACTAAGATCAGATGGAGGGGGAGAGTATTTCTCCAACGAGTTCAGTGATTACTTATGGAATGCAGGTATAAAAAGGGAAGTTACTTGCAGATATTCTCCTCAACAAAATGGTGTAGCAGAAAGAAGGAATAGGACTCTTGTTGAGTTTGCAAGGTCCATGATGAATGAGAAAAATTGCCCTAATTATTTATGGGCTGAAGCTGTAAACACAGCTACTTATTTGGTCAATAGGTTACCATGTAAAGCCTTGCAGGGTATGACACCATATGAAGCTTGGTGGGGTAAAAGACCTACTCTGGATCATTGCAGAGTATTTGGATGTGTGGCATATGTATATGTGCCATCACAATTAAGACACAAATTGGAACCTAAAGCTGAAAAATATGTTTTCATTGGTTATGATGATAGACAGATGGGATAAAGGTTGTGGAATCCATCCACAAAACATTTTCTGGTGTCGAAAGATGTTACGTTTGATGAACAAAGTTCTTGGTATGCAGGAACAGTTAATAACAATACAGGTGATGAAGAAGAAGTGAATCAGAAGAAAGGTAAATCAAAGGTTCAAATAGTTGATGAAGAAGAAAATTATGAAGTGCAGGAAGAAGTTGAAGAAAGGCCAAGATTTGATCCTGAGTGTGAAAAACCAGAATCCTCAAGGACTGGAGAACTCAGAAGGTCATCAAGAAATAGATGGCAACCTACAAGGTACAGTTATGATACTTCATTTTTGGCTACGAAAGATTATGCTTACATAGTGAAAGCAGATGAAGATCCTTCTACATATGAAGAGGCAAAAGGTAAGGAAAAATGGGAAAAAGCTATGCAAGAAGAACATGATGCATTGGTGGAAAACCAAACATGGGATTTAGTTCCTAAACCAAATAGCCAGAAGATTATTGGATGCAAGTGGGTCTACAAGACCAAAAGATTTGCAGATGGAAGTGTGTCTAGATACA
>CM035406.1:237646111-237651111 GCA_020310875.1 Ceratopteris richardii | reverse complement strand
TTGCGCCTTCGACATAGCCAACTTCTTAACTTGATTTCTCCCAATCTGGAACCCGTTTTGCTAAATGCTTTTAGCCATAGCTTCCTTATCTTCTAACTTAAATTTTAAGTGCTCACTCATCAAAACTTTACAGTATATACTCAGATCTGATCAAAATACTGAGACGGAAAAGTGCGCTACTTTCAAGCTTCAGTTCTCACATTCTACATATGAATGTTCCTAATGATCATTCTCACAGTAGGAGAGGAATTAGATTCTGAAACTCTAGACATAGCTTCATTAGCTTCTCAATTAGATGTGTACAAAAGGATTTCTGATCCACATGATCAGACAGAGAGCACTCAGAGAAAAACCCGTCGCTATTTTCTGGGAAAAAACTCTCTACACATCCTCCTCAAAATTGTCATCTACAAAATGACTCTATTACTTTCTCTCATACATTTCTTGTCATAATTATCTTATATATACACGACTTTGGACTCATCTCGCGTCTATGACTCTACTTCTTATCATCCTAAAGATTAACTATGGTAGCTTACAAGATTCTTCACTTATATGTACATATGTGTACAAGACAACATCCTGAATTCTTCTTCATTTTGCAAATGTCTTCCTTTGCTTCATTCTGACCATAAGCATTCTCCAAGATCTGTATAATCACCAATTTGTGATTGGTTTGCTCCAACAGCTCCCCCTCAATCACTAATTGTGATTATTCCATTCTTCTTCACTCCTGCCATCTCCTTGAATCTCTGTAGCTTAGGTCCATCCAAGCTCTTTGTCATCATATCTGCCACTTGTTCTTTTGTTGGAGTGTACATCACTTCAATCTCTTTATCAAGTACCTTTTCCCTCAAGAAATGATACTGAATCTCTATATGCTTAGTCCTGGCATGAAAAACAGGGTTAGCTGCCAAATACAAAGAACTCATATTGTCTCCAAAAATTATTGGAATATTATGATCAATCTCAAAACTTTTCATCAATGTCTTCAACCATATGACTTCTTTTGCAGCTTCTACCATTCCCTTATACTCAGCTTCTGTGGATGATAAAGCAACTGTATGTTGCTTCTTTGAACACCAAGATACTAGCTTATCTCCAACATAACATAGATATCCATGAGTAGACCTTCTATCATCTGAGTCACCTGCCCAATCTGCATCACTAAACACTTTGATTCTTGTGTCAGAAGTGAAACCATAGTACAAACCTTCACTTAGGGTTCCTTTGATATATCTGAGTACCCTTTGGGCTGCAATCCAATGAGTCTTCTTTGGACAATGCATAAATTGTGACAACACACCTACTGCATATGATAGATCTGGCCTTGTCAAGGTAGCATAAATCAAACTACCTACCAAACTCTGATATTTCTTCATGTCATTGAACTCTTCACCTCCATACCTGCTTAATTTATGATTTACCTCCAATGGTGTGGTTGAGGTCCTGCAATCTTCCATGTTAAACTTGACTAGAAGATTCTTCAAGTATCTCTCTTGTGAAACATATACTCCATGTTGAGTATACACAATCTGCATTCCTAGAAAATAAGATAAGTTTCCCAAGTCACTTATCTTAAACTCCTTCTCTATTTGTCTTTTGAGTTCATTAATTCCTTGAGCATCTGTTCCTGTAACAATAATATCATCAACATAAATGCACATGTAAATGTATCCATTTTCACTTGCCTTCACTAGCAAGCTACTATCTGCCTTTGATGCTTGAAATCCACATTCATTCAAGAACTTGACCAATCTGTAATTCCAAGCTCTTGGGGCTTGCTTCAACCCATATAAAGCTCTCTTGAGCTTACACACATAATCTGATCCAATTGATTCCATGAAGCCTTCTGGTTGCTCCATATATACTTCATCTGCAATGTAACCATTTAGAAATGCATTTTTCACATCCAATTGTGATAATTTCCATCCTTTGCAAGCAGCAATAGCAATCAATGTTCTAATTGTAGACATCTTAGCAACAGGACTAAAGGTTTCATCATAATCTACCCCCATAAGTTTGGGCATAACCTTTGACCACAAGTCTAGCCTTATATCTAGACACCTTACCATCTGCAAACCTCTTTGTTTTATATACCCACTTGCATCCAATGACCTTCTGATTCTTTGGTCTTGGTACTAATTCCCAAGTTTCATTTTCAAGTAGAGCATCATACTCTTCTTGCATTGCCTTTTCCCATTCTGTTTACCTTTGGCTTCTTCATAAGTAGTTGGATCTTCTTCTGTTTTCACAATGTAGGCATAATCTTTTGTTGTTAGGAAAGATGTATCATAACTATACCTTATAGGTTCTTTCCTTTCCCTTGTAGATCTTCTGATTTCTGCACTTCTTGAAGTTTCAGCCTCATTTGATTCTGGATCAAATCTTGGCCCTTCTTCTACATGATCCTGCACTCTACATCTAGAGTCAACTTCATCAACAATTTCTTCACATACTTTTACCTTTGCCTTTCCTTTCCTTTGAATTTCTTCAACACCTGTATACTCATTTGGTGATCCTGTATACCACATATTTTGCTCATCAAATGTCACATCTTTAGTAACAAGAAATTGCTTTGTGGATGGACTCCACAATCTGTAACCCATCTGTCTATCATCATATCCAATAAACACATACTTCTCTGCTTTTGGTTCTAGCTTATGTCTTAATTGTGAAGGAACATAAGCATATGCAATACATCCAAATACTTTACAATGATCAAGACTAGGTTTCTTACCCCACCATGCTTCATAAGGGGTTCCTCCATCCAAAGCTTTGCAAGGCAACCTATTCACAAGATATGTTGCAGTGTTAATGGCTTCTGCCCATAAGTAATTTGGACAATTCTTTTCCTTCATCATAGCTCTTGCAAACTCTACAAGAGTTCTATTCCTCCTTTCTGCTACTCCATTCTGTTGAGGGGAGTACCTGCAAGTTACTTCTCTTTTGATACCTGCATTCCACAAATAATCATCAAACTCTTTGAGAAATACTCTCCCCCTCCATCTGATCTTAACCTCTTGAGCTTTTGTCCTGTGATCCTTTCTGCATAAGCATGAAAATGTTTGAATGTCTTGAAGACTTCTGATTTGTCCTTGATTACATACAAAGTAATCCACCTAGTTGCATCATCAACAAACAACACATAATATCTGGATCCATTTATGCTATAGTCCCTTGAGGGAACCCCATACATCTGTATGAACCAATTCAAGCATATTTGAATACTTGTTCCCTGATTTGTTGTAAGAACCCTTATGTGCTTTACCTAATTGACAAGCTTCACACTTGTACACCATATGTTGCCCTTCAATGTTTGGCAATCCAAGCACCACCTGATTCTTTGACATCTCCTTTATAGCTCTCTCATTGAAATGACCTAGCCTCTTATGCCATAGGTCCTAATTCAGACACCTTTTGACCTCCATAGGTAAACAATGCATGTCCCACATTACCTTGGACTTTGAGAGTGAACAATCTTCCTTCCTTTTTACCTGCAATTATGGTTCTATATCCCTGATTTGGATCTTGTACATAAACACCATCATTTGTGAATCTTACCTCATATCCTTTCTCCACAATTTGCCCTACACTTATCAAATTTGCCCACATATCCCTTCTGATCTGATGCATAATTGTAATAATTATTGTTGTAGGACTGAGATTGGAAGTTTCTTCCACCTCCTCTACCATATGATGTCCTACCACCTCTTCCTCTGAAGTTGCCTCTTTGGTTTCTGCCTCCTCTACCTCTTTGACTATAATTCTGATTGTTGCTTCCACCATTTTGATTGTTATACCAACAATCATTTGCCAAATGATTTGTTCTGCCACAAATCCAACAAGCTTTAGCATTATCTTTGTTCTTACCTCCTCTTCCTTTACCTCTGAAATTTGTCTTCCCTTTTGTGAAGTTAGCTTGATTTGAATTCCCTTCATCATCATTTGATTGCTTTCCCTTGCCATTCTTTTTCTTGTCTTTGGAGTACATAGCTTGACTTGTACTTCTATCATTGTCTCCTTTAAGATCCTGCTCAAAGGTTAGCATATGTCCTAGCAATTGATTAAGATCAGGAGTAAAGTGATCAAGTGACAATTCTATAGACAATATAAAAGGCTTCCACTTCTCATCTCCTCTTAGACCTGTAAGTATTTGTCTTACCAACTTTTCCTCTTCAATGTCTTCATCCACTGCTCCCAAGCTATCTGCAATATCTTTCATCCTTGCCACATAATCTGAAATTGATTGTGAGCTCTTCTTCTTGAAGGTTGTGAACTCAGCCCATAGTGAGGACTTCCTTGACTTAGTAGTATTTTGGAAATGCTCTTCCAAGGCATTCCAAACATCTGTAGCACTTTCCAAACCTCTGATGTGAGGTAAAAGATATCATTTACAGCCATGTAGATGATACTCCTTGCTTGAGCATCCTTTCTCATCCAAGTCTTCAACATTGCAAGTTCTTCCCTAGTAGGAATACTTGGATCTGCAAACTCTGGTTTTTCTTCATCTCCTGTAATAAATGCTATAAGGTCTTTGCTCATGAGGTGTGCTTCCATCCTCATGGACCATGCTGGATAGTTCTCCCTATCTAGCTTATCAATTTGCAAGCTTTCTCCCATCCTTGACTTTCTGTATCTGCAATTACTATGGTTTATGAAGAGAAAGTGTACCTTTGATATATTCTTTGTCCTTCTTGATTCTTTCAAACTTGTACTATGAACTTCTGCAAGTTATCTTCAATAATTTGTCCTTATCCTCCTTTGATTTGGAAGATCTTCATATCTGCACCAGTTGGAACTTCGATTATATTTTCTGCTCTTGTACTTCACCTTTAGCTCTGATACCACTGTTGGAGACCTTTTAATCTCCAAAGGTTTGATCTACACTGACTTAAGAACACTTCTATGTCAGCTATAAACCAAACTTTACACAACATGTTCCTTTTTACCAACTTCAAGCAACACTTCTCTGAGTGAAAAGTGTCAACTTCAGAAAG
>CM035406.1:237600339-237612839 GCA_020310875.1 Ceratopteris richardii | reverse complement strand
CTGAAGAGAACTTGTATTATCCCCAAAGATTATTGGAGACCTAGTAAATAAGCCCAATTCTGTATACAAAAGCTTAATCCAAATTGCTTCTTGTGTGGCATTAGCTAGTCCTCTATACTCTGCCTCTGTGGAAGACAAAGCAACAGTAGGTTGCTTCTTTGAAGACCATGAAATTGGTTTGTCACCTTCAAAAGAGATATATCCAGAAGTGCTCCTCCTATCATCCTTGCATCCTGCCCAATCTGCATCTGAATAAATTTTAATATCAATATCTGAAGTGTAAGGGAAATACAAACCATGGTTCTGTGTATCCTTGAGATACTTCAAGATTCTCTTAGCAGCCTCTAAGTGAGGTATCCTTGGCTTGTGCATGAATTGACTTAGCACACTAACTCCATATGCAATATCTATCCTTGTTAAGGTAGCATAGTTCAAACTACCCACCATACTTTGATAACCTGTAATGTCCTTAACTTCATCACCTTCATGGGCACTTAGCTTTACGTTTACCTCCATTGGAGTGCTTGCTACTTTAGCATCCTGCAAGTGAAACTTCTTTAACATATCTTGTACATATTTCTTCTGAGTGATATATATCCCTGAATTAGTGTAGACTAATTCGTCCCAAAAAATATTTCAATAGACCAAGATCATTGATCTTGAACTCCTTCATCATTTGACTTTTGATATATCTGATTCCATTGACATCATTACCTATAATGATGATGTCATCAACATAAACACAAAGGTATATTACCTTTGAATTACTTCTCTTAATGAACAGAGAAGTATCTGCCTTGCTCATGACAAAACCTTGGTCTTGGAGGTATGTAGTTAACCTGTAATTCCATGCCCTAGGTGTCTGCTTCAATCCATATAAAGCCTTTTTTAATTTGCAGACATATGTTACCTTCTTGGGGTCCTCATAGCGAGGAGGTTATGACATATATACCTCCTCTGAAATCCATCCATTCAAGAAAGCATTCTTGACATCCAATTGGTACATATTCCAATTTTTTGATGCAGCCACACTTACCAACACTCTGATGGTTGGCATCTTGGCCACAGGTGAGAATGTCTCCTCATAGTCAATGCCTTGGGTTTGTGCAAAACCCTTGGCTACCAATCTGGCTTTGTACCTATTGATTGTGCCATCAGAATTTCATTTAAGCTTATAGATCCATCTAGATCCTATTACCTTCATTGAGTCCTTCTTAGGTACTAACTCCCATGTGTCACTCTCTTTGAGAGCATCAATCTCCTCATCCATAGCTTCTTTCCATTCTGATTTGGTTATTGCTTCTTCATATGATCCTAGTTCTTCATTTGACAAATCTTTGGCAAGATAAACAGAATGTTTAGTAACAAGAGATGTATCATACCCATATCTGATAGGTTTCTTACTTTCTCTTTGTGATCTTCTAAATGGTTGAGTTGAGGATTCAGGTATGTCTTCAAGCTTCTTCATCTTCATTTTGCCTTTGGACTTCCATGCTTTGAATTCTTCAAGATTGATAGTGTCTTCATCATCTGAACTTGAGGCTTCATTCTGAGTAGGTTCCTCCTTTGTAAGACTTGGAAATTCCTCTTCCAAATCATAGGGTAATTTGACCTTCCTGTATTCATTCTCATACCAAGAATCATTTTCATCAAAGACAACATCTCTGCTTACCATAAACCCCTTATTGATAGGATTATAAAACCTGTAACCTTTTTGATTTAAATCATACCCAATAAAGATGCATTTTTCAGCCTTTGGGTCTAGCTTACCTCTTATCTGAGAAGGAATGTGTACATATGCTACACATCCAAATATTTTGCAATTGTCAAGTGAAGGTCTCTTACCATGCCATGCTTCATAGGGTGTCATGCCATCAAGAGACTTAGATGGTAACCTGTTTATGAGGTAAGTGGCAGTAGAAACACTCTCTGCCCATAGATAGTTAGGTAACTTTTTCTCATTAAGCATAGATCTAGCTGTCTCAACAATTAATCTATTTCTTCTCTCAGCTACCCCATTCTCTTCAGGAGAATACCTTGTGGTTATCTCTCTTTTGATGCCTCTGTCCTGCAAGAAGTCTTCAAATTCATTAGAGAAGTACTCACCTCCTCCATCTGACCTTAGCCTCTTCAAATTCCTTCTTGTCTGATTTTCAACTAATGCAAGATATTTTTCTAAAGCAATTAAATACCTCATCCTTGTGCTTCATGAAGTATAATACAGTCCATCTGCTATAATCATCAATGAAAGACACATAGTACCTTGATCTTGAGACTGAGGGGTCTTTGCTTGGTCCCCATACATTTGTGTGTACAAGCTCTAGGTAGTCTTCATGCATGTATCCTTTCTTTGAGAAGGATAACCTCTGAGACTTCCCAAATTGACAAGCACCACACTTATAAATCATATGTTGTTGAGCTTTGCTTCATGAGTAAACAATTGTCCCATGAGGGTTGTAAGATCTGGAGTGTGCATATCCATGTAGAGATCCATGGCAGTGGTGAAGCTTTCCCATTTGTCATCAGCCTTGATCCCATTGATCACTTGCCTTACAATCTGTTCTTCTTCAATCTCTTCTCCTATGCTTGCTAACTGATCTGCTACATCTTTAATCTTGGTCACAAATTCTGAAACAACTTGCTTAGGTTGCTTCCTTAGTGTTGTGAATTCAATCCACAACTGATTTTTCCTAGCCCTTGTGTTGGAGGAAAAATATGATGACAAGGTTTCCCAAGTCTCTTGGGATGTCTTACAATTTCTAATATGTGGCAAAAGAAAATCAGATATAGAGTTGAGTAAATAAGACCTTGCCAATGCATCCTTAGCACACCATGTGTTGAGCTTTTCATGTTCTTCCTTGGTTGGTAATCCTCTTGCTTTGAATGAGGGCAATTCCTCATCTCCTGAGATGTACCCATAGAGACTCCTTCCTTGTAAGTAGGTCTTCATCCTTAGAGACCATGCTTGATAGTTGTTCCTGTCCAATTTGTCAATAAATGAAGGAAAAACCATCTCCCATTTTACCTTAGTTTGCTCTGATACCACTGTTGGGATAGATGGATGGATGCTCCAAGAGACTGAGTAGGTACTGCTAAACCTGCTTTGTACCAGCCCTCTTTTGCTTCAGAGTTGATAACTAGACCTCCTTAGCTTTTCAATGACACCATAAAATGTCCTATGTCCTTTGTGTTGGTGTAATTTGCAAGCCTACACATTTGGCTCAAAGGATACATCAGAGGATACACATACATGAAGAAGCATAGGAAGATATGCTAGTGGTTAATTACCACTTTACCTCATTGTAAAAGTCAAATTGACTTAGAATCTTTTTGTAATCACCTACCACAATGAGTCGTGGAAAATTAGCTCATTTGATTGAAGGAATATCTCCAAGCTTTTAGGAGCTTGATCGTAGGGAGCCAAAATTTGAATTTGAATTCAAATATTTGCTCATCACATATAAAAATGATCTTGAAAAGCCGCAGTAGAGAGTGATCATTCTCGAGCCTCATTCTACTGCGTTTGAGTGTGTGTGAGGCCTATACCATAGCCTACACCTCTCTACACCATTAAGCAATGTTATTCATGCCAATGGGATTGTATACAAGTGTTAATTAATAGATACATTTACATCATTAATTTCTGAGTTCTCTGTTAGTCTACTCAAAAGTCTGTCAACTTGTCAAGAGAATATCTCGGTCAAATCTCCACCAAATCAAGTGATTCAAAGCTTGTTGGATTCAACTCAAAGTCATCTACATTCTGCCAAAGCTTGAAGTGATTCTATTCAGCCATTTCAGAGAAATCTACGCCGAAGTGAACTCTGGTCATTGTGTGCTACAGTCCTAAAAAGTCGGGGGTATAGCTAAACTTGCTAAATTGATTTCGCTTAGCATAGTTTATCTTTTTACATCATTCCACTTGCAAATGGTAGCTTACTAAGCTAATTAAATACTCCTAGAAGGAATTTTATCAATGTCTACTGTACTGGTCACACTAAGCAAAACAGTCAGCAGGTGTCAAGACTAAAATAGAAGGTTTTCTTGAGTTTGTGAACTTCAAAGTTATCTGTTTTGGTTCAATCATTACACACATCACTTCCAAAGTACATAGGCCATTTTTTGGTGGTATTGGAAAGGTAAGAAGGTCTACTTATTAACTCTGAAGCAAAAGAGGGCTGGTACAAAGCAGGTTTAGCAGTACCTACTCACTCTCTTGGAGCATCTATCCATCTTTCCCAACAGTGGTATCAGAGCAATAGAGGTAAAATGGGAGATGGTTTTCCTTCATTTATTGATAAATTGGAAAGGAATAACTATCAAGCTTGGTCTCTAAGGATGAAGACCTACTTACAAGGAAGGAGTCTCTATGGATACATCTCAAGAGATGAGGAATTGCCCTCATTCAAAGCAAGAAGATTACCAACCAAGGAACAACAAGAAAAGCTCAACACATGGTGTGCTAAGGATGCATTGGCAAGGTCATATTTACTCAACTCTATTTCTGACTTTCTTTTGCCACATATCAAAAATTGTAAGACATCCCAAGAAACTTGGGAAACCTTGTCATCATATTTTTCCTCCAATACAAGGGCTAGGAAAAATCAGTTGTGGATTGAATTCACAACACTAAGGAAGCAACCTACGCAAGCTGTTTCAGAATTTGTGACCAAGATCAAAGATGTTGTAGATCAGTTAGCAAGCATAGGAGAAGAGATTGAAGAAGAAAAAATTGTAAGGCAAGTGATCAATGGAATCAAGGCTGATGACAAATGGGAAAGCTTCACCACTGCAATGGATCTCTACATGGACATGCACACTCCAGATCTTACAACTCTCATGGGACAACTATTTACACATGAAGCAAAGCTCACAAAGAATGGAGATACATCCAAAGGTAATAACTCTTCTGCCCTATACACTGATAAGAAGTCTAAGGATAAAGGCAAGAGCAAAAAGATGGAAGATGAAGGCTCTACCTCCCAAGCCAACTATGCAGGGAGAGGTAGATCTTCAAGAGGAAGGGGCAGAGGAGGTAAGCAAGGTAGGGGGAGACCCTATAACTCATCACCATGCAACATTTGTGGTTTATCAAATCATACTACAGATGAGTGTTTCAGGAACTATAAAAATCAGAGAGGAAGAGGCTACCAAAGAGGTGGATACTCACAGTCAAGAGGAAGGTTCAACCATCACCAAGGCCACAACAACAATTACAACAACAATTACAATGGCAAATACCAAGGAGGATTCAAAACCAGAAAGGACTACAACAACTACACAGAGGAGCAAGATGACTCTCTTCTGACCATGAACATGACTTCAAAGTCAGGTACAAATGATGATCACCTATTCTACATTGATTTAGGGTGCTCAAATCATATGGCTGGCAATGTGGCACTACTCTCTGATCTTGAGGAACCAAAAGGTAAACATCAAGTCCAAATAGGTGATTATACAAAGCATTCAATAGTTAAAGTTGGAAATGTTAAGACTTGTGATGGTAATCAGAATTTGTTGAGCAGGGTACTCTATGTACCAACCATTAGCAAAAATTTGATGAGTGTTGGTCAGATTGTGGAGAAAGGTTTGCAGGTTAGATTCAATCAATATGGAGCATATGTGGAGGACCCAAGACATGGGTTCAAGAGGATTGCTAAAGGAGAAAAATCAGGTAGACTTTTCACTTTTGAGTTGGAAGATACAAAGAATATTGCACTATACAGTTATAAAGATCAAACACTTTCAGAGCTTGAGATTTGGCACAAAAGGTTAGGGCACATAGGAGAAAGAACCTTGAAACAAATGTGCAGGGACCAATGTGTGCTTGGGATACCTAATGTATCCAAGCAACATATGATTTACAAGTGTGGTGCTTGTCAATTTCGTAAGTCTCACAGGTTACCCTTCTCCAAGAAAGGATATATGCATGAAGAATATCTAGAGCTTGTACACACAGATGTTTGGGGACCTAGCAAAGATCCCTCAGTCTCTGGATCAAGGTACTATGTGTCTTTCATTGATGATTATAGCAGATGGACTGTATTATACTTCATGAAGCACAAGGATGAGGTATTTAATTGTTTTAAGAAATATCTTGCATTAGTTGAAAACCAGACAGGAAGGAATTTGAAGAGGCTAAGGTCAGATGGAGGAGGTGAGTACTTCTCCAATGAATTTGAAGACTTCTTGCAGGACAGAGGCATCAAAAGAGAGATAACCACAAGGTATTCTCCTGAATAGAATGGGGTAGCTGAGAGAAGAAATAGGTTAATTGTTGAGACAGCTAGATCTATGCTTAATGAGAAGAAGTTACCTAACTATCTATGCGCAGAGACTGTCTCTACTGCCACTTACCTCATAAACAGGTTACCATCTAAGTCACTTGATGGTATGACACCCTATGAAGCATGGCATGGTAAGAGACCATCATTAGATCACTGCAAAATATTTGGATGTGTAGCATATGTGCACATTCCTTCTCAGATAAGAGGTAAGCTAGACCCAAAGGCTGAAAAATGCATTTTCGTTGGGTATGATTTAAATAAAAAAGGCTACAAGTTTTATAATCCTACCAATAAGGGATTTATGGTAAGCAGAGATGTGATCTTTGATGAAAATGATTCTTGGTATGAGAATCAATGCAAGAAGGTCAAACTACCCTATGATTTGGAAGAGGAATTTCCAAAACTTGCAAAGGAGGAACCTACTCAGAATGAAGACTCAATCTCAGATGATGAAGACACTATCAACCTTGAAGAATTCAAAGCATGGAAGTCCAAGGGCAAAATGAAGACATACCTGAATCATCAACACAATCAATCAGAAGATCTCAAAGAGAAAGCAAGAAACCTATCAGATATGGGTATGATACATCTCTTGTTACTAAACATTCAGTTTATCTTGCCAAAGATTTGTCAAATGAAGAACCAGGTTCATATGAAGAAGCAATAACCAAATCAGAATGGAAAGAAGCTATGGATGAGGAGATTGAAGCACTCAAGGAGAGTGACACATGGGAGTTAGTACCGAAGAAGGATTCTATGAAGGTAATAGGATCTAGATGGATCTATAAGTTGAAAAGAAATTCTGATGGAACAATTAATAGGTACAAAGCCAGATTGGTAGCCAAGGGTTTTGCACAAACCCAAGGCATTGACTATGAAGAGACATTTTCTCCTGTGGCCAAGATGCCAACAATTAGAGTGTTGGTAAGTGTGGCTGCATCAAAGAATTGGAACATGTACCAATTGGATGTCAAGAATGCTTTCCTGAATGGATAAATTTCAGAAGAAGTTTATATGTCACAACCTCCTGGCTATGAGGACCCTAAGAAGGTAACTTATGTTTGCAAATTAAAGAAGGCCTTATATGGATTGAAGCAGGCACCTAGGGCATGGAATTATAGGTTAACCACATACCTCCAAGACCAAGGTTTTGTCATGAGCAAGGCTAACACTTCTCTGTTCATTAAGAGAAGTAATTCAGAGGTAATCTATCTCTGTGTCTATGCTGATGACATCATCATTACAGGTAATGATGTCAATGGAATCAGGTATATTAAAAGCGAGATGATGAAGGAATTCAAGATCAATGATCTTGGTTTATTGAAGTATTTTCTAGGGCTTGAATTAGTTTACACTAATTCAGGGATATACATTACTCAGAAAAAGCACTCCAATGGAGGTGAACCTAAAGCTAAGTGCTCATGAAGGTGATGAAGTCAAAGACATTACAGGTTATCAAAGTATGGTGGGTAGCTTGAACTATGCTACTCTTACAAGAATTGATATCGCATATGGAGTAAGCGTACTAAGTCAATTTATGCACAAGCCAAGGATACCTCACTTAGAGGCTGCCAAGAGAATCTTGAAGTATCTCAAGGGTACACAGAACCATGGTTTGTATTTCCCTTACACTTCAGATATTGATATCAAAGTTTATTCTCATGCAGATTGGGCAGGATGCAAGGATGATAGGAGGAGCACTTCTGGATATATTTCTTTTGCAGGTGACAAACCATTTTTATGGTCTTCAAAGAAGCAACCTACTGTTGCTTTGTCTTCCACAGAAGCAAAGTATAGAGGACTAGCTAATGCCACACAAGAAGCAATTTGGATTAAGCTTTTGTATACAGAATTGGGCTTATGTACTAGGTCACCAATAATCTTTGGAGATAATACAAGTTCTCTTCACCTTGCAGCTAATCCTATTTATCATGCTAGGACTAAACACATAGAGGTTCATTACCATTATGTGAGAGAGAAGTTGATAAGCAAGGAGATTCAACTTACCTATGTATCAACCAACATGCAATGTGCAGATTTGTTGACTAAAGCTTTGGATGGAACCAAACTTTGCAGGTTAATTACCGCTTTACCTCATTGTAAAAGTCAAATTGACTTAGAATCTTTTTGTAATCACCTACCACAATGAGTCGTGGAAAAGTAGCTCATTTGATTGAAGGAATATCTCCAAGCTTTTAGGAGCTTGATCGTAGGGAGCCAAAATTTGAATTTGAATTCAAATCTTTGCTCATCACATATAAAAATGATCTTGAAAAGTCGCAGTAGAGAGTGATCATTCCCGAGCCTCATTCTATTGAGTTTGAGTGTGTGTGAGGACTATACCATAGCCTACACCTCTCTACACCATTAGGCAATGTTATTCATGCCAATGGGATTGTATACAAGTGTTAATTAATAGATACATTTACATCATTAATTTATGAGTTCTCTGTTAGTCTACTCAAAAGTCTGTCAACTTTTCAAGAGCATATCTCGGTCAATTCTCCACCAAATCGAGTGATTCAAAGCTTGTTGGATTCAGCTCAAAGTCATCTACATGTGTCAAAGTTTGAAGAGATTCTATTCAGCCATTTCAGAGAAATTTGCGTCGAGGTGAACTCTGGTCAATTTCTACTACAGTCCTAAAAAGTCGGGGGTATAGCTAAACTTGCTAAATTGATTTCTCTTAGCATAGCTTATCTTTTTACATCATTCCACTTGTGGTAGCTTACTAAGCTAATTAAATACCCCTAGAAGGAATTTTATCAATTTCTATTGTACTGGTCACACTGAGCAAAACTGTCAACAGGTGTCAAGACTAAAATAGAAGGTTTTCTTGAGTTTGTGAACTTCAAAGTTATCTGTTTTGGTTCAATCATTACACACATCACTTCCAAAGTACATAGGCCATTTTTTGGTGTTATTGGAAAGCTAAGAAGGTCTACTTATCAACTCTGAAGCAAAAGAGGGCTGGTACAAAGCAGGTTTAGGAGTATCTACTCAGTCTCTTGGAGCATCCATCCATCTTTCCCAACACTTTGGAAATGATGTGTGCAATGATTGAATCAAAACAGATAACTTTGGAAGTCACAAACTCAAGAAAACCTTCTATTTATGGCTTGACACTTGCTGAGTATTTTGCTCAGTATGACCAGCACAGTAGGAATTGGAAAAATTCCTTTTAGGGGTATCTAATTAGCTTAGTAAGCTACCTATTCCAAGTGGAATGATGTAAAATGATAAACTATGCTAACAGAAATCAATTGAGCAAGTTAAGCTATACCCCTGACTTTTTAGGACTGTAGAAGAAAATGACCAGAGTTCACCTCGACACAGATTTCTCCAAAATGGCTGAATAGAATGTCTTCAAACTTGGACAGCAAGTAGATTACTTCAAGCTGAATCCAACAAGCTTTGAATCACTACATTGGTGAAGAATTGACCGAGATATGCCCTTGACAAGTTGACAGACTTTTGAGTAGACTAACAGAGAACTTAGAGATGGACAATATGAATGTATGTATTAATGAACATTTGTATACAACTCCATTGGCATGAATCTCATTGCCAAATGGTGTAGAGAGGTGTGGGCTTGAGTGTAGACCTCACACACACTCAGAAATCAGTAATGCTAGGCTCGGGAGTGCTCACTCTCTCCCGCGACTTTTCATATCCATTTTTATAAGAGATGACACAAAATTTGAATTCAAATTCAAACTTTTGGCTCCCTATGGTCAAGCTCTTAAATGCTTGGAGATATTCTTTCAATCAAGCAACTAATTTTCCACGAATCCTTTTGGTAGGTGATTACAAGAGATTCTAAGTCAATTTGACTTTTACAATGAGGTAAAGTGGTAATTAACCACTAGCATATGTTCCTATGCTTCTTCATGTATGCATAGACTTCAATGCATCCTTTGACCCAAATGTGTAGGCTTGTAATTTACACCAACATCTATGTGTCTGCCATTGAATCTACGTGTCTTTCAATCTATGTATCTATGTATCTAAATATCTATCTATCTATCTATCTATCTATCTATCTATCTATCTATCTATCTATCTATCTATCTATCTATCTATCTTCTTTCTTTCTTTCTATCTATCAATCAATCAATCAATCAATCAATCTATCTATCTATCTATCTATCTATCTATCTATCTATCTATCTATCTATCTATCTATCTATCTATCTATCTATCTATCTATCTATCTATCTATCTATCTATCTATCTATCTATCTATCTATCTATCTATGTATTTGTCTGTCTATCTATCTATCTATCTATCTATCTATCTATCTATCTATCTACCTATTTATCTATCTATCTATGTATCTGTCTGTCTATCTATCTATCTATCTATCTATCTATCTATCTATCTATCTATCTATCTATCTATCTATCTATCTATCTATCTATCTATCTATCTATCTATCTATCTATCTATCTATCTATCTATCTATCTATCTATCTATCTACCACCTCACTTCCTTGAGGTATCCATCCATCTCTTCCAACAGCGTTGAGGTGTCAAAGGCACACGTCTACTACTAGAGCGACTAGGGAATGGCTGAGAAGATGGTTGTGGTGGAGTCATAAAGCTAGGAGACATACCTCTGGTGGGAGTAGCACTGCCCATAGGAGTGACGCCGGCAAGAGTGACACCGGCAGGAGTGAGACCGGCAAGAGTGAGGCCGAGAGGAGTGAGGCTGGCAAGAGTGAGGTCAGGGGGAGTGCTACCATGAGCGATCTCATACTGTGATGCAGCGAGCATATACATGAGAGGTACTTGAGATATGAACTCTAAGAACTACTCCTATGTCATGGAATGTGGAGTGACTGGAGTACTGTCTCCCATCATGCTCTATAACAAAAGAAATCAAATGATTAGCATATGATAATAAATGTAATATAGAGAAATAGTAGTGTACACAAGAACACAGCAAAAAAAAACAAAAATTAGTATGTACAAGTGTTTGATTCAAAAATCCTCTATTCTAGCATCCTCTTGGAGATCCGATGCATAGAGAATATCTATCTCTATATTGGTGACTTCTAAATCTCTTGGTATGCTTTCTTCTTCTTGATCATCATCTGTTGCTTCATTGTTTATCTCATCTTCAACAAGGACCTCTTCTTCTTGGACAATGATTTATTCCTCCTCGACTATCAAATGAATCTCAGAGTCCACTACAGATGGACTTTCTTCTATACCTATGTTCTCACAAATTTTTCTACTATGTAGGGAGACTTGTAAAACAAATAGCCACTCTGGTTCTTTCAAATATAGTATAAAAACAACTTTTTCATAGTGTTCGGGAAGTAGAAATGTATCTCTTTCATCCATCCATAATCTTGTGGGGTCGGCTTGAAGCAAACCACTTTTATTCGGCCTCACTGTTGCGTTTCTTCCATAGGTGACTACTTTGAACCATTTCACCTAAAAAACAAAGTAATCAAACTTCCTAAAGGATAGCTTCAAGATATCTTGAATAACTTGACAATAATCTAGCTGGTCTTCTTGAGCATTATCATCTCTTGCACTCGCTCTACTTTTGTCCAAAAAGTTCACCATCACCCCACTATCAAAAGTAGAACTATTTTTATCAATTCGTGCAATCCATAAGTGTCGTCCATGAGACCATAGTGCACCATATTTAGAATACACCCAATCACATCCATTTGAGAGTTCTTCTTCTTCTTTAGAGATAACTTCACCCACTACCTTTGCTTGTGAAGTCGCTGTATCTAGCCATCTGCTCGTTGGAAAGGGTGGAAGAGGTCAAAGACTTTCTAGAAGGGGCAAAAATCGAGTGGAATGATTCTTTCGAAACTGAGCTCTTTCCTTTGTGTTTATCTCCTTTGCAATCTTATACTTTTCTAACCACTTCTGCATAGGCTCAGAGTTAATGATGCAAAACGTCATTACCTTCTCTCTAAAAGCTGTATCCATTTCTCTTTGCATCCCTTTACCTTGCGGTTCATCACCTACGAGATGAACATCTTCATCATAGCTAGGCTTTTATATATATATATATATATATATATATATATATATATATATATATATATATATATATATATATATATATATGTATGTATGTATGTATATTATATATATATATATATATATATATATATATATATATATATATATATATATATATATATATATATATATATATATATATATATATATATATATATATG
>CM035406.1:237532839-237590339 GCA_020310875.1 Ceratopteris richardii | reverse complement strand
ATGTTCATACAAAGAGAGAGAAAAAGATTTGGAAATAGATTTTATAGGGAGCCTCATGAATCCAAAAAAAGAAGAGGTTGATTTAGATATTTATAAATAAATCATATATATGTGACTGCAAAAACAAAGGGAGGGTCACATGGTCCTTGCCCCCAATACTCTTTAGTTTCATATCTTAAGATGCACATATGATTGACACTACAACATATGAGGGGCACACCCTGCCCTATATTGGTGCAAATACACGGGTGCATTTTTGCCCCAACATTGGTATAAGCACTGATATGCACATTGGTACAATGACACCAGTATAAGCATTAGTATAGGCACCGGTATAAACATCCATAATCATCGAGTAGCATCACTAACAAGCTCAATATATACATCAGTAGATTTGCACCAGTATAGACGCCACTATGTATTTGCAAACTGGCATTATAATGGATAGTATGCATGCCAGTATCAAAATCATCGGTACATCCCTCGGCGAAAGCATTAGTATAGGTGTCGCTATGTCCCTCGATATATTGACGTGCATACCGTCACCCATACCAATGACCATATTTGCAAAATTTTTTGGGCAAAGTGTATTGTCTCTTGCTGCAGCAACACTACCATGTGTTTGTATAGCAAAAGACAATACACTCTACCCTAACAAAACCGAGTACTTGTGACATCTACTCTAGTGGTTACCAATTTAGGGTTTACATGATCGGCAACCCAGACATGATTTGATAAAGCAAAACACATGAACATAAAAGAGATGAGCAGAATGAACCATGAACCATGTACAAAAGAGATATTCCATAAATGAACCATGCACAAAAGAGATATATATTCCATAAATGAACCATGTACAAAAGTGTGGCAAACCTCTGCCATATATGAGCCAAATACAAAATGTGGTAAACCACTTCCATATAGGAACCAAATACAAAATTGTGGTGCACCACTGCCATATATGAACCAAATACAAAATTGTGGCACACCACTACCATACACATGCCACAGGGATCAAACCATCTATATCTTCACTCTTGAAACAAAGCACATCCATGAAATGAGACAAATTGACATGATATTTATAACCAACAACTAAAGAACACCAAACCAAGTTTATAAGCTCACCTCATCATAGATGCTCCTATGAAATGACCACAACATATCCCTCCAAGTCCTCCAACAGTGCAACTAATCCATGATGATATCCATAAGCCTCCTCTCCTTGTGTCGAAGGATGACCCACTACCAAATCCACTCCCAAATCCTACAAGAAATATGGAAAACATTAGATGAACGTATATGACATGCTTAACACAAGCAAAATCAATCATCAAAATGATACTTACAAACTCATGATGTAGAGTCGCGTACCTGTTGCTACCCAAATATGATGCTCCGACTATATCTAGACTTGTGGCCACCACATCTCATTGTTGATGAATCGGTAAGGAGTCTATTGTTGCTCATCGTGGATCATGTCCCACTCCTCAGCATCTAGCCATACAAGCTTTGGTAAGCCTACGTTGAAAGCATCACGAGCCTCTAATCATCAACCCGATATTACCTCATGTGCCATGTGCTAAATCCACTCTGAGCTGACAACAGGGTGCCCAAGTGCTGGCTGGCACTTGTAATAGATCAACTCTGTGATATAATTTTTTGATCTTTGTCCTATTCACTCCATTTCACCATGATAGAGTGTCCAAACTGTATGGAGCACAACTGTCGTATGTACTGATGGATGGCTTTTTCGACCGTATCCATCACTCGAGCTCCATCATGTATATGGTAAACCCTGGAGTCATCATGGTCATGAGCACCCCAAGGTGTACAGGGTGTACTATGTGGAATATCTACGTTCAAGGTGCTCCCTCTAGGGGTAGAGGTGGGAGATACAACATCTCTCGTACTACCTCCACAACATCCAAATCCTCTAGAGCCACCTATAGATCCACCTCTTGAGCCTGCTCCTCTAGAGTGTGACCCTAAACAACGGGATGGATGAGATGTGCTAGCACCTTTATTGTGCTATGGTGTCAAATGCATACACTGGCTACTGCAGCCACTAGGGGATGGCTGAGAGGGCAGTCGTGGTGGAGTCGTAAAACAAAGAGTACCTCCAATAGGAGTAGTCATTAGGAAAAAAAGTGAACCTTGCATGGGCCTTGTAAGGATTCCTAATTTTTAGGGATTAAGCTTAATCTTGTACTTTGTTAAGGGGATAAAGTGCATTTAATAGAGCACTTTTTGGTAGGCTGAAGTAGGATTTTTTTTAGGCTGAGCTAAGACCTTCTCTCTCTTTTGCACATAGAGAGAGAGAAAAACCACTTTCCACCTCATCAAATCCGTCCATCTTTATGAATAAAAAAATGAGTTTTCAAAAAAATTCTCTTTTTCAACTATTCTTTATTCAAGATGGCCCATACTTTTATGTATATGTCAGAACTTAGTTTTTTTTAGTCTTATTTTTATAAAAAATACTTAAAAAACATACTTTTCAAAATCCCTCCAAAAGTTAAGTGCCACATCATCAAACTCGTAACTTTGGTTGCCCCAAAACATGAATTTTTGAAAAAAAACTCATTTTCCCTCTAACATACTGAAAAAAGTCATTTTGACCTATCCACATACCAAAACACACTTTTATTCTTGCACACAGCTACTGTACTAGCCATTCCAGCCATCTCTATGCTTCTTCCCATTCGGTGCTGGAGTTTTGGAACATCATGGTGCTCACATGTATTACGAACATGACACCAGCACCAGCGCGTGCTCCTCACTCAAAGAGTGTACATGTTCGTATTCCTACAGAATTTGCACCAACAACTAGAGGTAGCAATGACATAGATTCTCAAAATGCACGACGTGCAGCTGGAGAGAAGAATATTGATCTTTGGGTCCATGGTGCTTTGTATCCCTTGGATCCAATGGCTAATGTTCATCCTAGATTCCATACTATCTCCACATTTCTACAATTCCTTGGTTGCGCTGAAGATGGACTGCTAGGCTATTGCAAGCGATTGTCTAACCATTCTACATCTATAGCAAATTATTGGATGCAACAATGTCATCACAACCATTTCAAGATACACAGTTTAGAGAGTGCTATACACACTTTAGAAAGTGCTATCAAATCTTTGGATGAGCACAATAATATACTCCAACAAGATGTGGAAGAAAAGGAGAGCACAATTACAAAGTTAAAAGCCAATCTTACACAACTAAAAGAGACTCCACTTGGGATGAGATTTAGGAAACGACCATTATCATCCTTTCAAGCTCTTTCAACTGGTGGTGGAGCACGGAAGCGACGTGTTTACGCAATTAGGTATGTATTTCCTTTGTTAAGTTAGGTTAAAAGACTGAGATTCTTATTGTGCAGGTCATTTGTTGAAGATGGGAGTGCTTTCTCAACAATGGAGGATCAATTGAAGTTTCTGAATTCTTGTCTTAGCAACAAACATGTGCTTATGATTTTGGATTCACCAATAGGAAATCACATCAAAACCCAAGTGATTAAAGATTTTGCAGGCAACTTAGAAGATATTATTAGTCCTAGTGAGGTACAGATGGTATGTGATGAAGCAGGTGTTAGTACTAGAGCATACACTGCACTGTACAATCTTTTGAAGCAGGCTCTACAAAACAAAGGTATTTTCCAGAGCATTTTTCCATGCCTTACAAGGTATCTCTGAAGAAGAAGATGACCAATGAGGATGCAGCCAATACTCTTGGCAATTACCTGCATATAGAAGATGTTATGCCTGCATCCATTTATCATTCATCTACATCAAAGAAAGAGTTGAAAAACACATCTAGAAAGGGATTCATCTACACAAAGTACAACAACATATTTGTCAATTTGGAGAGGCTTCAAAAGGAAATGGTTAAATTTTACAAATCCACACTTCAAGGTATATCCATTGTTTTGATAATGACATTTATAGTATTTTTAATAATATAATGTTTGTTATTTGATGTAGATTGTGGTTCCAAACTCAAGTTTGTATTGAAGCTAGACGAATGTCAAATCATAAAGGGACGCCGTATGGAGAGACTTAGTGTGACACTCATGAACGAAGCTATGGCCCATGCTATTATTGATGATAGTGAAGAATCTACCCATCACTTTACATATAGTATCCAATCTGAGAAAGATATATGGTGGTTAGGTGCTATTGAAGTACCTAAAGAATCCAATGATGTTCTTACATGGATTTTCAATAGGACCCCGTGGATCACAGAGGTGATAACTTCTCAAATTCATGGTGCCAAAATCAATGTAGAAAGCCTTGGTGATTTTGAAGTAGAGTGGCACTTATGTGGAGACTTAAAGACTATCAAATGCATGTTAGGGTGCAAACAAGGTGCATCTACTCTCTATCCTTGTCCATATTGCACACGAGGTTATAAACAAACAAAAAGAAAACAAAACAACATAGATGATTTAGTTGATGACACAGATGCAACTCCATCTGCTGAATGGGATACACCTTTAATGAGGTGTCCCATGTTAGGTACACCTAATCGTGACATGTCAGATAAGGATTGGAATCCCATTATTCCATTTCCTTTAGTCAATGTCCACTTTTGCACCTTGCATGCCTTCATAAGAATTTTTGATAGACTATTGAAGCTCCATATAGAATATGCATTTGCCATGAAGCCAGTTGATAAATCTATTCAAGCTATAAAGAAATTGGAGGAACTTCTTAATTCAATTGGTTGTCATGGTGGAAATGTAACCCTAGTTGTTAAGAAAGTTGGAGAATCTCAAGATAGCTTGCAACAAGTGTCAACGATAGGGAATAAAGCAAGAATTTTTTTTAGAAGAGGTACTAGCACTCAAAACAATGAACGTTATGAGCTGTGGAAAGACCTATGCATGATCACAACAAAAAATGACTCTGAAGTTGATTTTTGTAATAAGAGAAAGAAAGTTTGGTCGAGCTTTGATAAGTTGGTAGGCTTAATGGGTCTGACTAGGTCTAGTGCTATTCAACGTCAAATGTTTCAAGAAACATTAGTGGAGTTCACCAAGTGTTTCATTCAATCTTGGGGAGAGAGCTATATAACACACTACATTGTAAGTGTAATCTTCTTCTACAAGTGTTCATTGCACTTACCTTTTTCCAATGTACTTAACAATTTTTAGCATATTTTGTTTGCACATGGAGCTTTTTTCATGCATCGATATGGGTCATTAGAGATTTTCAGTACCCAAGGAATGGAAAGGTGGTGGCCCAATGCAATCAAACTACATGGAGGAGATGTTTAATTGGTTTTACCGCACTACATTCTTGAGAAAGTTTTTTGTGGAACGACTTAGGGATTTAAAATTGGCAAAACTTGCAAGAACGATGCAACACAACATTGCCAGTGAGAAATGGAAGTCATCGTTAGGTCCTCTTCATCATGCTCAGTGGCGTGCAAGGAGACAACGAGAAGGCTCAGCTTGGAAGTAAAGTGAATTCGTTATTTCCCATCATGTGGTAATACCTATGATTATTGTAATCTTGGTTTCAATGTGTTATTATTTAATATATAATATTCTGTATGGTTTTAAACAGGTTTTGTCCATTCTAGTGTGAACAAACAGTTTTTTAAAAAACTCTATAAATAGAGAGAACTCACTTCATTTCACACTTTTTGCAACTCAAGAGAATGGCACGCACCAAGCAAACTGCAAGGAAAGATCGTGTCTTCTTTCCTAGCCCTCATCTAGGGATACAACACCCACCATGGTTGCAACCCCCCCAAAGACCTTGAAGTGGTTCCCAAAGCACATCTGTGCCTGTGTCACACGATGACACACCACCTGGGAGCCATTCAGTGCGAGAAAATGAAGTGTCCAATAGACAAGAGTATTACACTCCAGGACGATCAGAGTCCATTTCAGATGATGAGCCACCAACAAGGACACCCATCAAATCAAGACCCAAAGAGAAGTTGATCAGAAGGAGTGTACCAGAGAGCGAAGAAGAGTTATCCCCGAACGAGGAAAGCAGCAATCAACCACCATGGAATGATATGCAAATTCCAACGAGCCATAGGGTGACACATGGAGGTAAGACACTTCCACAAGGACAAGGGCAAATACCAACAGAGGAGGAAAGAGAGCAAATTCAACAACCATATGAACAACAAAATGTGCAAGATGAAGCTGGGCCCTCACATCGTGTACATCGGAGAAAAAAAAACTATCAACCACGACGTCGACCTCAATGCCAGCCAAACATACCTCCCAACACAAGAGCTCCACAAAGACGAAGGAAGCACTGCAGGGCTTTTGCAGAGATACGACACTACCAAAAGTCCGTTGAACTACTCATACCACGAAGAGCTTTTGCAAGGGTAGTGAAAGAGGAACTACAAAGCTACCAAGCAAGTCTAAGAATACAAGGGATAGCACTTGAAGCACTTCAAGAGGCAGCTGAGGCCTACCTCATCTCCGTGCTTGAGGGCTCTAACCTCTGTGCTATCCATGCCAAGAGATTAACCATACAACCGAAGGACATTCAGCTAGCAAGAATAATTAGAGGAAATAACCCATGATGTGTATATTATACCCTATGATAGGCTACTTTGCGATGTAATACAATGGATAATAGAAAATTTTGTTTTGACTTATATTCTTTGTCTCTTGTTTCTCTCTCACTCTCTCTCTCTCTTTGAGTCAGTTATATATGGATTCAGTTAAACATGCATGCACTTGCCTATTGTTGTGTGACTAGATATGTTCCTTTTTCTACCTATTGATGTGCAACATGTCCTTTTCATACCCAAAAAACCCCCAGCCACAGAAACGCGGGATTCAGCCCTACAAAATTTTTGCACGGCTGAATCCCGCGTTTATGTGGCTGGGTTTTTTTTTTGCAATATTTGGTCTTTTGTAAGCATAAAAGATATGGTAGATGCAATGGTATGCATAAAAGGTAATCATTGTATGCATAAAAGGTATGGATGAGATCTTTATCTAGTTAAAGCTGAGTTTATACCCTACTGGTAATCTTTGGTCCTGATTCTACCAAAACCAAGTGAAAATCTAAAATTACATACTTTCCTATGTTTTGTAGCACCTAAAAACACTAGATAAGGCCAAAAAAGCCCCAGCCATAGAAACGCGGGAAACAGCCCTACAAAAATTTTCCAGGGCTGTTTCTTGCGTTTCTGTGGCTGGGGCTTTTTTGGCCTTTTTTATGCATATAATTATACAAAGGACCAAAGGACAATTCAAAGAACCCCAATTAGATACAATTTGTGGAGAGAAGATAAGTTCAATTTTTTAGCACATTCATATATAGAAATAGACAAATGATGAAAAAAAAGTTTGTATTATCAAGACATTACATCATTTCTCAACTGCCTTCAATTTCTCTACAACTTTCTTTCTCCTTTGTAGAGATTGAGGCAGCTGGTAAGTCAATACAAATCTTGATATTACATGGGGGTCTTGCATTCCAAGACCCATGGCGATACCTATTTGCCCTAATACTTTTCCTCTAAAATTAAGTCCTAATGTAGTTACAACTAAGGATTTCCTAACCAAAATGACACAGTTAGTGCCTTGGGTAATTGTACATAAACACAAAGTCTTGCTAAGGGCCTTCAAGCACCAAGTCATGAAGTGCCCATCCGGATTGTAGTCTTTGTGTATGATAACAAAATCATCCTTTGGCAACTTTCCGATGTAGTTTGCCAAGGATGCACCACTCCCACGAGAAGCTCGATCCCCACCAGACCTTGCTGCGAACTTGTCGAGCTCAATTGCTTCCTGTTAAGAACAAATGAGAATTCAAGCTCTTCAATGTTAACTTAAATTATCGATTTATTTAATTCAATTACCACTTACATCATGAAGCTTGTCTTCTTCCTCCCCTCTTCCAGGGGCATCAAGATCAATGCTAGAGTGGGCCATGCCACTCTGCTCTGCTACAGAGGATGTAGGAATTTTTTGCTTCAGTATCCTCTCCCGTGCTGCACTAAACTCCTCCTCTGTAGTAGAATTGTTGTCATCATTTAAAATATCAGCACACACCATTGCTATGGTATCTGCCACAGAATCCCCAAGTGGGATGGACTTCTTTTCAAGTATGTCAGATGTGTTGTCAAGTGGAACATCTGACATTGTGGAGAAAATACTCAAGCATTCATCTAGACATAGACTGAATCCCTTCTCAATGTCATGAAGTAAAATAAATTCCTCTCCATCCACAACGATGCTGGAGAGATACTCAAGTTCCACCTCTGGTAATGTGGGCTCAGAGGGGTTGAGATTTGAAGGGGGGGCCTCCTCCATGCTTGATTGCGCACGTAGTTTATCCTCAACACCACCAGGGAATTCTTGGTGGATTGTAATGCTTTCTTTGGCAAAATTTATGGCCTCTGGTTGAGGTTCATTCTTCTCCTTAACAAAACCCCCAGTGACAAGGTTCGGGAGCTCAACAGGTGTAGGTTTGGGCTCCTCATTAATAATAAAATATGTTGTTCCAATGTAGGATAGGTACTTTGTACCCATCCTCTTCTTTTTGTTAAGTTTTTTTTACTAATGGCATAGAGTCATCTAGTAAGTGCCCTGCAGTTTCAGCAATTGCCATGAAACGCTTAAGGCGCTTCATGAAGGCTTCATCACCTCTGTGTATGTAGAGTAGAAGGTCACATGGAACCCATTTACCCTCATAAGGCGGTATTTCTATAGAGAAACACAAATTGTAGTACTCAAGGAACTCTATGATTTCCTTGAGCACATCAGAGTTCAGTTGAATTGTTTTGTCTAGATCAGGGACTCTAGACAATAGGTCATACAAGTGGTTTTGACCTTTGAACTCAGTTGATTCCAAGAACTCATTGAAGAGTTCACGTGGACGTTTGGGTTGTAGGGTACTGGAGGATGCGGCAGCCATTGCGCGTGATGCTAGCTTCTGTGCGTACTCTGCAAGTGATTGTAGCTCTTCTTGGTTGCAAAAGTGAGAAATAAGAGAATAAGTGTTGCTTTTATAGTAGTTTCAAAATTTTAAAGTGAGTGGGACCCATTTTGAAACTAAAACTGATACCTTCAAATAAAATAATCATGCACAGAACTCTCAGAAAAAAAACTTTTGCTCATAAAAAGATTGAATAGAATCATTAACCAGAATAAGATACATGACAACACAATAGAAAAAATAAATTCTCAGAACTTTAAAATTATAATAAATTGCCATTGGAAAAACCAAAGATTTGGCAAATTGTACATCATATTGAGATCAAAAAATTTTACATGCTACATGTCTTGCATGTTAAATACATTGTTGCAGACGTAGGATTATAAATGGAACATAGGTTGTGTGTACACTGTAGCACTCAAATAGTTCTTGAGCTATGACAATGAAAGTTGAGTTCCATCCACACTCCATTCAAGGAGGACTTTAATTTTATCCTCCAACCTCTTACCAATCTGCAGACAAATAGAAAACTTTAAATGAACATATTTGAGTGTAAGAATTTGTATAAACAAAAGAAGAAATACCATATGCTACTTACCTTATGCCCTTGTATTCTGAACTTTGATTGATCTAGATCCTCAAATCCCATGATTACTAGATGTTCTCTCACGTTGGAAAGAGTCCAATGATGATTTACTGAAATAACTTCCATTACGTTGTTGGGTAGATTTATCTTAATTTCAAATGAAATTAAAACACCCTCAGAACTTTGTAATGGTATCCATTCACCAAGTTTACACATCCAACGATCATAATAGAATCTAATGTACAATGAAGTACGATGTTTCAATTATCAAAATCCTATGCCTGTTGAACCAATTTTACAAATGTATCTATCCCCTTTGGTGCATCCTTCTACAAGTCCCCAATTTTCACCTAGCAAACCCTCTACCTACTCATACGTGATATCTTTTAACATGAACATTGTTGAAGTCTCTAGAATTGTGAATATCTGAAATAAATGTACAAAACAATGAACAAGAACACACCAATGTAATCCTATAGATCTTGAAACTCTTGTAACTTTCAAAGAGTTGTGTATGTCCATCACCATCTTATGCTTCAAAGATGTTAATGTCCATACATCAGGTTGTGGCCACTCGAGCTTTAAGAGAGAATCTACCTTAATCATCTCTAACTTGCCAAAATCATTTGATGAAGAGGGTACAACATATGTATGTGTGTAAAAGAAAACTCTCTCATGTAATAGCTGAGCAGGACGGGCTTGTGGAAAGACTATCGACCCAACATCTGCATGCAATGCTTGGAAAGTACCTGTAAGACTATGAAGTGGTTGTTCTTCCACCAAGGTAGAAGGAAATATATCTACAACAAAAAACTACACAACTTAGCTAGGTATATTATGAAATTTGGACAAAAGTCAATGAGTAATACTTACAGTTGATAGGATATTTCATTTTGTTTGAGTTTTCCAATTTCATGGTTGACATTGTGAACACATGTTGTACAATGGCAACAGTTTCACCATTTTTGAGCTTTTTGAAGCCTAGTAACTTCCCTTTCCAATGAAGATCCAAGTTTCCACGATCTCTCATATGGTGAGGACCAACACCAGAGGTTGCATGTACACCCATGCACCTTTGCAGAACTCCTGTCCTAACCAAAATCCTTCTAGAGACTTGATACTGTGACATTTTATCGCGATAACCTCATCTTTTGGACGTCTATGAGATTTAGGTTTCTCCATTGGAGATCAGGCTATGGAAGTGAAAGTAGGAATTCAAAGAAGATGACGCATAGAGAAAGAAATGGAGATGCAGGAGCTGCAAGGGTGTGCTAGGGAGAGTAAGTAGTGGAAAGAGATTACTTTTTGGGACCTGGGTATGAAAATGTGAGGTTTTGGAGGGATTAAGTTGCATTTTGAGTTATTTTTTAAAAAGTCACTTTTTTCACTTCAGTTCATGCACGGATTTTGATTTAGAACCCAAAAATAGCACTTTTGATCCTAAAAAGTGGTTGGGGGACCATTAAATGGTGTTATGATGAGTTTTATAACTTTTTGAAAATTTTGAATTTTTGGGCCCAGGTAAGTTACGAGATTTCCTTTCTCTCTCTAGAGGCAAAACCTGAACATAGGGGAATCCTGTCCCCTCATCCCCCTTCAGCGTAGTGATTTATAGGCTATATAGACTGTGTCCACCACCCTCCTCTCATTGGTCCATCACTAATCACTCCTTAATCCAAAAGGCCCATGCAGGGTTCATTTTTTCCCTAATGTCCTGCAAAAGGGAGTATCTCTAGTGGGAGTAGTCCCATGAAAGGAAGTACCTCCAGCGGGAGTAGTCTCACCAAAGAGAGTGGCACCGATAGGAGTGCCACTAGTGGGAGTACTTCTTTTTCTTATATATATATGTGATTATATATTGTACTTTTTTCTTAAAACTTTATTTTTTTAACACCTAACTATATATATTTAATTTAACTAAAAAACCCTAATTTCTTATATATTTGTATATATGTGTTTGTATGTGTTTGTATGTGTATGTGTTTGTATGTAAAAACCCTAAAACCCTATCTTTTATATATTTAGTTATATATATGTAAAAATCCTAAAACTCCTAAAGACCTATTTTTAACATATTTAATTCTATATATTTTACATATTCTATTTTTCCCCTAATTTTTACATATATTTGATTACATATATTAATATCAATCCTAAATCTTTATTTTTAAAATATCTATTTATATATATTTAATTTAATTCAAAACCCTAATTTCTTATATATTTATATATATATGTTTGTATGTTTATGTGTTTGTATGTAAATACCCTAAAATCCTATTTTTTATATATTTAATTATATATATGTTAAAGCCCTAAAAATCCTAAAGACCTATTTTTTTCATATTTAATTATACATATTTTATATATTCTAATTTTTTCCCTAATTGTTTTATACATTTAATTAGAATATTTACATCTTCTAATTTTTTCCCTAATTTTTACATATATTTTAATATTAATCCTAAACCTTTATTTTTTTCATATTCAATTGTATGTTTTTAATTTAATTCAAAAACCCTAATTTCTTATATATTTGTATATATTTGTTTTTATGTGTATGTGTTTGTATGTAAAAACCCTAAAACCCTATTTTTTATATATTTAATTATATATAATAGATTTAATTATATATTATAATTTACTTTCTAGTTTTTATTTGATTATATATAATTTACTTCCTAGTTTTTATTTGATTAATATTAAATCTAAAAATTTATTTATTTTTATAGTTAGTTATATTTATTTATTTTTATTCAAAAATCCTAAAACCCTAATCCTAAAGACCTAGACCTAAAACATGTATATGTTTGTATGTGTGTATGGTTGTGTATATGTATGTTTTTGTGTATATGTATTATGTGTGTATATATGTATATATGTGTATGCATGTGTAAAAACTTTAAAACCCTAATCCTAAAGTCCTAGACCTAAAACATGTATATATGTGTATGTGTGTATGCTTGTGTATATATATGTGTATTTGTATATGTATTATGTGTGTATGTGTGTATATATGTGTATGCATGTGTAAAAACCCTAAAACCATAATCTAAAGACCTAGACCTAAAGCATATATATGTATGTATGTGTCTATGCATGTGTATATATATGTGAATGTGCATATGTATTATGTGTGTATATGTGTATATATGTGTGTATATTTGTATGCATGTGTAAAAACCCTAATCCTAAAGACCTAGACCTAAAACATATATATCTGTGTATGCATGTGTATATACATGTGTATGTGTATATGTGTATATATGTGTATGCATGTGTAAAAACCCTAAAACCCTATTCCTAAAGACCTAGACCTAAAACATGTATATGTGTGTTATATACATGTGTATATATATGTGTATGTGTATATGTATTACTGTGTGTATATAGGTATATATATGTACGCATGTGTAAAAACCCTAAAACCCTAATCCTAAAGACATACACCTAAAACATGTATATGTGTGTATGCATGTGTGTGTATATATATATATATATATATATATATATATATATATATATATATATATATATATATATATATATATATATATATATATATATATATATATATATGTATATGTGTGTGTGTGTGTGTATACGTATATGTATTATGTGTGTATATGTGTGTATGTATGTGTGTATGTATGTAAAGTCATAAAACCCTGATCATAAAACTCGAACCCTAAATAATGTATATGTGTGTATGTGTGTATGTATATGTGATGTGTGTGTATGTGTATGTGTGTGTATGCATGTGTATAATATATGTATGTGCATATGTATTATTTGTGTATATGTGTACATATATGTATGCATGTGTAAAACCCCTGTTCCTAAAGACCTAGACCTACAACACGTATATGTGTGTATGCATGTGTACTATATATATGTGTATATGCATATGTACTATGTGTGTATATGTGTATGCATGTGTAAAACCCTTAAAACCCTAATCCTAAAGACCTAGAACTAAAACAATATATATGTGTGTATGCACCTGTATATACATGTTTATGTGCATATGTATTATGTGTCTATATGTGTCTATATGTGTATATATGTGTATGCATGTGTAAACCCCCTAAAACCCTATTCCTAAAGACCTAGATCTAAAAGTTGTATATGTGTGTATGCATGTGTATATATATGTGTATGTATATATGTAGTATGTGTGTATATGTGTATATATATGTATGCATGTGTAAAAACCCTAAAACGCTAATCCTAAAGACCTATACTTAAAACATGTATATGTGTGTATGCATGTGTATATATATGTGTATGTGTATATGTATTATATTTGTATATGTGTATAGGTGTATATGTGTGTATGTATGTGTGTATGTATGCAAAAGCCTAAAACCCTAATCCTAAAACCTAGCCATAGAACACGTATATGTGTGTATGTGTGTATGTATATGTGACATGTGTGTATGTGTATGTGCATGTATGCATGTGTATATAGATGCATGTGCATATGTATTATGTTTGTATATGTGTATATATATGTATGCACTAAAAACCTATTCCTAAAGACGTAGACCTAAAACATGTATATGTGTATATGCATGTGTGTATTTATGTGTATGTGTCTATGTATTATGTGTGTATGTATGTATGTGTGTATATATATATATATATATATATATATATATATATATATATATATATATATATATATATGTATGTATATATGTGTGTATGTACATGTGTGTGTATGTGTATATGTGTGTATGCATATGTGTGTATGTATATATGCATGCATGCATATGCGTGAATATGCATGTGTGTATGTAATATGTATGTGAGTGTGTGTGTATATGTGTGTTTCTATGTCTGTATGTATATATGTGCATATGTGTGAAAAAGCATGTATGAATATGTGTGTGTGTATGTATATGTGTCTCTCTTATGTGTATGCATGTGAGAGTGTATGTGTATGCATATGTGTATGTAGGTGTGTGTACAAATATGTGTTTACACATGTGTTTGTATGTGTATGCATATGAGAGTGTATGTAATATACGCATATGTATGTGTATATATATGTGTATGTGTGTGTATGTATGTATGCATATCTCTCTTTCATCCCTCTCTATCTCTATTTCTAATAAACAACAAAACAATAACTTACATCTATGTGTGTGTGTATCTCTATCTTTCTCTCTTTCTCTCTCTCTCATTCTCTCTCTTTTATCTCTCTCTCTCTCTCTCTTTTGTTTCTCTCTAGATCTATCTCTCTCTGTGTCTCTATCTTTATTTGTAATACACTGATATAGTTCTTTGGATTGCTATCATCAAAGCTTAGTCAACATTGTCTCTTGTCAAATTCCAAAGAACCGATGCCAAAAAGCTCTTGCAAAATTCCAAAGAACAAAACAATCACTTACACTGATATAGTTCTTTGGATTGCTATCATCAAAGCTTAGTCAACATTGTCTCTTGTCAAATTCCAAAGAACCGATGCCAAAAAGCTCTTGCAAAACCAAAGAAAAGAGAAAATATAGAGAAAGAGAAAGGGTGAAAGAGTGCATGCGTCACATACCAAGATGTGAGATCTAGAGAAAAAAAGAGATGCGTGTGTAAAGAGAGATCTCTATGCGCGTGTGTGTGTGCACAAGAGGATCACAATGCAAGTGGACAAGCACAATGTATGTGCATGCACAAACTAGATACAAGTAGTACACAGTTCAAAATAGTAGCAAATGTCGACTTTTTAGTCTCCACTCCAGTTATGTTAAAAAATGCAATTGATATAGGCATTGGTATAGGTGCTGGTATGAGCGTTGATATTTCCAAGAATTTATCGATGCTCATATTGATGCTAATATTGATGCCTATACCGGCACGTATATTGACATTGACATTTTTTGACACGTATATTGGCCAAAACTTTATAACGGTTATATGGACGGTCAAGTGATCGTTGATATGAATAATGTGGTCTTTCCAGGCATTTCCAACTCTCATACTGATGATGGGGCATGACCGTCCATATGGCTAGCGTCAGTATGCCCCTCATATGTTGTAGTGTGAATTTTTTGATGTACATATGCAAATGTAATTATTGCATATATGCATGTGTATACGTAACTATGTATGGATGCATGCATGAATGTACAAGTGTGCTAATAAATTGAATTATGTATGTACATACTGAAGTTCAAAGATGGTTTGAAAGGGCTGATTGAAGAAGTGAGTTTCTAGGTCCATTAGGGAGGTAGGTCTTTGAGGGTATGAAAGGAATCTTCGTTTGTGGTATGAAAGGAATATTTTCATAACCTGGTTAAGGAAGAGAAATGTACAAGAGAGTCTAGAGTAGATACAAAGATGGTTAAAAAAACTTTAACCTTTTTCATGCGGATTCATAATTTTTAAACTTTATTTCTTTGAATTATAGAAATCATGGAATTTCTAAATAGGGCACATTCTTACGATTCTAGATTCTAATGCCTAAGTGGGCGAGATAATTCTAAATGGCAAAAATCCTTGGGAGTTTCATCAAAATTACATGAACATTTTTCCTTCTTGATGTTTCCTTGATAACATTTCATGTTGGGTCAATGGGAAACCAGACACTATGCTTAGGATCTCTTCCTGGCAAGTGACCTTTTACTTTTAATTTATTTTATTCATACTTTTACTTTGATGTAATTTTCATGCTTGCATATAGGGCAAGTGCAACACTCTCTAGAGGTTGTAGTTCATATCATAATCAGAGGATCATGAGATGTGTTTCTTTGCATGTAGACTATCATCCTATAATGGAATCTTAAAATGGGGGACCTTACAATAAGAGTGTGATCAATCCATGTTTAAAAGAACTTACTAACTGGTATTGTTTTTAACATGTCATGCTTTCCTTTTATATCTTTTATCATCTGATTAGCTAATCCTTTAAAGCCCATTTTCTTCTTCTTTTTTGTTTTGGGCTCGTTAAGATGAAGCAATCATTGATTTGAAATCTTATAGATGCTTTCATATGCTCCAAAAAGATGTTAAAATTGTTTTCTTGAATTCAAATATATGGCATACAAATTTTGTATGCTTTTTAGATGGAAAACTTGCTATTGTAAGACCTTTGTTTTGGATGAGAGATGCCTCTGGGCTCGATAGCTACTGCAGAGAATGAAAGAAGAGTGCTTCAAAAACATACTTACAAGCTTCATGAGTTCCCAATAGATGTGCATCTTACTTTAACATTGCCATAAGCATGAAAGAATGGTTGAAGCAAGTGTGTATGGATTAGTTTCAATTTATAGAGAAGCTTATGGGCATCAAAAATTCTCCATCTACACATGTGAAAGATGGAGAAACATTAGTTGAATTGGGACAAAGAATCCTTTGGATTTCATGTAGCCCTTGACAAATCAAGTTTGCAAATAGATAATTGGAATCGGAACCACAACTTTTACAAAGGGAAACAAGCGCTAGCTCAATCTATAGATACATAGGTCCTCATAAGGGAAAAAGTGTCTCATGAAATCAATTACAAGAGAATTAAAGACATCCACACAACGAATACAATTAAGGGGTAGTCCCTGGGCTACCACTAAAATATAGAATGGTGGCACAAGCATTTGTAGAATACAAAGATAGGGCAGTTGATCTATAAGAGAAATGTTCAACATCTTTCAAGACCATACTAATCTCATCTTGATGAGAAAGAGCATCTTTCATGGGAATCAAACTCTTGTTGCCGATAGCATGGAGCCTAGCCAAGTAGGGAGCCAACTAGAAGGAGACTATGTTGTTGAAGATTTTATGATTCCTAGAAGTCTAGATGATCTAGAGAGTATGGGCCCTCCAGAATTTCCAGAGAGCCAAGTCCACTCTAAACCATTCACCAAGAAGAACCTTTTTGAAATCAAGAGCTTTACCTCTAAACCTGACACAAAAGAGGTTAATAACTTTTCAAATGGTTCGAGAATGAGGGCAATTGAAAAAGTGGGATAAGCCCTCCAAACTACCACAGAATGCACATTTTCCCGCACTCACTTTAACATATTTGGCCTTGTTGCCAATCCACAATCCATTATGAATTATGCTCGATCTTGTTTGAGATAATTTTTTCTGCCTCAAATGTGCTATTGTATTTAGGAACAAAACTCTTGCATTCCTTTCTTTTTCCATTCAATTCCACAATTGAACATCAAAATTATTTCTCATTGATTTGTGTTGATTTTTGCCAGCGCCCAAATTCTCCATATAATTTGATGGTTCTAAAAACAAATGAACTAACATAACACTCAAATGTCAATATTCGTCATGGCCCCAATGATTAAATCCATTGTAGCATATATTTTGGAGCAAAATTGGGAATGTATATTCTCTACAACACTTCAAAAGGAAAACATAGATTAAGACAGAACTTTCCCACAGAAGATCATTCCTATCTATAAAAAAAATTCTCTAATTAGTTGTCTTGCATAGCTATAGTAATTTCCCATACTTCAAAACTTTAATGCTTTGAGGGTATGTCCTATTTCCCCCCATCCTCACTTTGTACTCCTATGGATATGATAACCTATTTCCCCTCTCTATGTTGCTTCATCTTAATGTTCGATTCTCCTTCCTTGTTGACATTCCAATACGTTTCATCCTTCCAAAAGACATAGAGACCAAATTCTCTATGATAGCATAGACCATTCCTAGTCCCTCTTGTTCAATCATAGTGTAATTGCATTTTACTTGGTTAAGTTTCCTATTGGCATAAGCTATTGGATGATCTTGCTTTCCTTCATCTGCTGGTTGGCCTAAGATCACCCGATCGCAAAGGTAGATGAATCCTTGTGTATATGGAAAGGTTTATACTAGTTTGGCACTTTTAGAATTGGTGTTGAGATTAATCTTTTTTTTTTAACTCATTGAATGCTTTCTCACATTTGTCGGTCCAACTGAATTGAGCTAGCACGTCATATAATGGTTTGGCAATTATGGCATACATGTGAATAAATCTCCGATAATATCCATAGTGAACCATAAAATCTTGAACCTGTTTCACATTTTTTGGTCTAGGTAATTCCAAAATAATGTTGATTTTGTCCTCATCTTACCATGAGCATGCATTTCTCAAGGTTCAAACACACTTGATAGTGTCTATATTTGTCAAAGTGATTTTTGGTATATGGGCTAGATGGCGAGATGAATATGTGCATAAATCATCTACATAGACTTCCATATTCTTCCTGAGGAATTCTTTGAACACATGACATATCAATATTTGGCAAGTTGTTGGGGCATTAGTTAAACCAAATGTATACTCCCCATTCTATAGAAAAAGCAGTCTTATGTTGGTCTTTAGTAGCAGTCACTACTTGGTTATATCCTAAAATCCCTTCAAGAAAGTTGTATGCTTCCTTGGTTGCTACTATCTCCAAGAGATGATTTGTAATGGACGATGGGTAGCTATATCGAATGGTGGCAGCATTGGCCTTTTTGAGTTTAATATAGACTCTCAATTTTCAATGTTTTTTGGTAGGAGCACCAAGGGAGCCACCCATTCAGTGTGTTCTATCTCATATATGAATCTCATATATGAATCTAGCTGCTAATACTTTGTTTATTTCCTCTTTAATTTTGGAAAAATATACATCAATGTAAGTGTAATGTCTTTGCTTAGATGGTTTTGCGTAAGGAGTCATAGGATTTTTTTGAGATCATGTTGAGGGATCTACACCTTTAAGGTCTTTGTAGGTCCAAGAAAATACATCCCTAAGCTCTTGAATTAATGCCATTAGTTCTTGTTCCTCTTCTACGGACACATCCTTGCCTATGTAGGTGCATCTTCATCTCCCTCTAGGCTTACTATTATTTTCTCGGTTTTTTCTTTGTTATCATTTGCTATTCTATCTTGTGCCTCTCTCTTAGGCATTTGAATAGCTATTTTTCTTTCCTCCACTTCATATCTCTTAAAATCTTCTGGTACTTCAAAATATTCATTTGGTAAGTTTTCTTTCTTCGTTTGGTTTCTATCCTTTCTATGGTTTTCTTGATATACTTCTATGGATAATATTTTTTTATTTTCCTTAGCATCTTCCCTATCTACTTCCCTTAAGTGTTGTTCTTTAGAGTCAAATTTAGGTTCCATTTCTATGCTTATGTATTCCTCTTTCTATTCCTTTTCAATTAGTTCTTCTTGTTTGCTTGTTGGAGTACTACCATGTACAAACTCAAATCATAACCTTCATCATCCACAAACTCATTCATGGTTAGTACTTATTTGTTTATGCACACATCTAGTGTTGCTAGGATTTCCATCCATCCGTGTGGTTCGAATTCTTCATTAGGAATTTTTTGTTACATGTGGGCTAGGTCTTCTATAGGTCTATGTCTCTTGTGTCCTACTTGCCAATATTGTAATCCTTTCTCTTCTTGTTTAGATGTCTTGCGAATCCACAGTTGGGTGGCTCCATTGAAGAGGTGGTAACATATCGATATGCAAAATTTGGAGATCTATTTTAGTATTGTGCCTTGGTGTTAGAGATACAAAGCATCTCGTCATCAGTCTTGAACTAGCTTGAGCTATTGTATGAATGATCTTCCTAGGATAATATCATGATTGCTTGCCTTACCAAATTGGCATATAACTAAAGTGCGAAAATATACTTCACAGGTCCTGAAAATTACATTTTGAAGGATTCCTAAAGGCCGTTCTACATGACCATTTGCTAATTGTAGCTTCATTCTAGTCGATCATAGAGCTAGTTTTCCCCATTTTTCCCAAATTTCCTTGGTTGCTATCCCTACTCAAGCTCCTAAATCCAGAGTTGATTTGGTCATATATCCTCAAAAGGTAATTGGATGGCCCATATTTCCTTCACCTCTTTCACTAAAATCTCCAACTTTTTCTACCAGTATCTTCATTGTTGCTTCTTTCTCCAACACTAAAACATATGAGGGGCATATCGATGCTGCCTATATAGACAGTCATGGCCGACATTAGTACGAATGCTGGAAAAATGTAATTAGGCATACCGACGATCACTTGACTATTGGTATGACCGTTTAACGAATTGTCGGGACCATCGGTATAGGCGTCGGTATAAGCTTCGATATAGGCATTAGTATAAGCATCGGTATGAGCATCGATAATTTACTCAAAATTACTGACGCTCATAATGACACTTATACGGATGCCTATGCTCAGGTCATGTTTTAAACATACCGGGAATCGATAGCAAAATTCAACATTTGCTGCATCTTTTACACTGAGTACTGTTTGCTTCTGTCGAACTTGCATGCGCAAGCAAAATTGTGACCTGCATTGTCTTGTGCACACACACACAGATCTCTCTCTCTACACACATCCACACACACTCTCTCTAGATCTCACATCTTGGTAAGTGGTGCATGTACTCTTACCCTTTGTCTTTCTCTATGCTTTATGTTTTATAGTTTCTCTTCTCTTTGATTTTGTAGAAGTTTTTTGGCATCGATTCTTTGGAATCCGATGGGAGACGATATACATTACGCTTTGATGAAAACGATCCAAAAGAGGGACGTACCTGTAAGTGAATGTTTTATTCTCTATTGAGAGAGAGATAGAGATAGAGAGAGAGATAAAGAGAGATGAAAGAGAGGAAGATAGAGAGAGAAATAAAGAGAGATGAAAGAGAGAAAAACATAAGAATTCTTTTCCGGGTTCTCTAAATGAAAAAACTCACTATTGCTTCAGAGGAATTTTCCTTATACTTTATACTTTATACACAATTTGAGGAGCGCGCGTTAATTGATATATTTAGCTTATCTTTTCATAATCCTATGCATGTCAAACTGTAAATATACACAGCAGCTCATTACTTAAACTGTAAATATACACAGCAGCTCATTACTTATATGCGGGTATAAACTATAAGAACAACATTAACCGCATGCCTCTATAAACTTTAGAGAAACCATTTTATTGCAAGGGACCATCATGGGAATGCATATGTTCAACAACATCTATCAACTCAACAGAGAATCAGATTCTTAGTGCAATTACAAGAGTGAACCCAGAACATATAACATCAATCATAATGTAATACGACAAAAAACGATGAAAGACTTTTTATGCGTATAAACTAAGTTTCATCTAACATATCGAACGTTTAAATATCTGAATGTGCCAAGAATGCACAAAAACAACTGTGAATGGAAGATGTTCAGTTTAAGTGCAATTTGTATTCATGAAGCGTGTCAATCGCATTATCAGATATGTGGTTTTTGCGCAATTTGAGTCACAGTCAAACTTTTATACCTGGTGAATATGCATTAATATGCACAATAACATAGCCATATATAATGAATTGTTAAATGTCTGAATCACAACTTATAGACTTTGGAGAAATCGGCCAGAGTAGCATATTTAAAAAAAAACTTAAGGATTGGTATTGTTTTTAAAAATCAGGAAAAGATGCCATACTTTCCTTTTGTATCTCTTAGCATTTGTATCAGCTCACCATTCGGGTGCCATTATGTTCTCCTTCATCTTTTCTGGCTCGCTAAGATGAAGCAATTCTTGAGTTAAAATTTTACAGAGGCGTTCATATGCTCCAAGAAGATGTATAAATTGTTTTTTTTTACTCCAAATATATGGCATAGAGATTTTGGCTACTTGAAAAACCTTAGATTCGGATGTGGAGATGACTCTAGGGTGGATAACAACTCCAGAGAATGAAAGAAGAGTGCTTCATAAACATACTTAGAAGCTTGATGAGTTTCCAAGATATGCATCTTACTTCAACATTGTCATAAGCATGCAAGAATGGTTGAAGCAACTCTGAACGAATTAGCTTCATTTTATAGAGGTTAAATAAAAGCTTATGTACATCACATTTTCTCCATCTCCACATGTGAGAGATGGAGAAATGTCACTTGAACTGGGACAACGAATCCTTCGGATTTGATATAGCCCTTGGCAATCAACTTTGCAAATAGATAATTAGATTTTACAAGGAAATGAACTTTCTATTTGCTCCTAGGACCTTGTTCTATCAAGGCTTTGAGTCAAATGGACTTTCTAAAGCTAAACTTTGTGAGTTCCTTTAAGATTCCAACAAAGTACAAGTAGGGCAAAGGGCAAGGAAATGTGCTCATAACAATCTCTCCTTTCAAGTGTTTGATTTTTTTTTTCAATTTTTGGCCAACCCACTTAGACTAATAATGTAATATTTTAGTTATTGTCATGAGGATGGGAGGAGTATACATATGATCAATGCGAGCTTTCGTCCCGGGAAAGCTTTCTTGCCCTTGTGAAAAACAAAGATCAGCTTAGAGCTGGTAACCTTCGCCGATATACCAGTGAGATGGCCGAGAATGAGGAAGAAAGCATCCAATAATTATAAGCTGCCAAGGTTTTCGAGGAGGTCCTTGTCATGTAATTGAATGCTGTGAGATTCATCACCCCTTGATTTGTTAGGGATTGCAGGGACTATGTTGTGTTCTAAACGCCCATCTTAACTGAACGAAGGTCCTTAACAATGTTTAGAAGGCAGGAGTAATCTTTCTAAAGATGATTTTGAGAAAAGAAGATGTTGAGAAATTAGGGATCACCTTAACAGACTAAGACGAAAAGGAAAGGTGATGGAGAATTGGGAAGAGTGAATTATCCATGGCCAGTGCAATCAACAGCATCAGGAAATAGTTCCAGCAAAAGTGAAGTTTGGCGATGAAGTGGGTTTGGATTAGCTACAATACACATCTATGATCTAAGCGACACCTCTGCTACGAGGTATTGGTCTATGATCAAGGGTATCTACCTGATGAGACCTGATGGCTCAATGGCGGAAATTCTCAAATGCTTTCTGCTACGCGGAATGGCGGATCTTCTGAAAGGTTTTCTGCACTAGCAGCCTCGATTCCTTCCACAATCCCGTGATTTGATGAATGCCAGAGATAATGTATCTGCACGTCCAAGGAAGGTGCACATGATCCCACATACTGCATGCATTCGCATCCATGATCTTGCACGTATGCGCTGAGATGCGCATGAGACATACTCTCGTATCGCACATGTGGCTTGTCTGTTTGTCACTTTCCCGTTGTATGGAGCTCCTGCAATCTGTCTCCTCCCAAGCCTGTAACATACACACAACGCATAAAAAAATGGCGTAATACTCATACTCCTGGACTGTCGATACGCAAAAAATACTGATACATGCAAGCAGATTTCAGTCCCCTTGCCCCTCTCATTGTGACACTGATCTCTCGTCTGTCGCCCCCCGGAGAGTCATCATGGTGAGCAGCGTTGGCGTACTGAGAGATGCACGCGCGAGTATGCTGCCGAATGGCGATGTAGGAGGACGGGGAAGTGGGTGGAGGTGTGCTTAGGTTATTAAATGAGATCGGTCGGCATATCCCTCAGGATCGAGTTACGAGCCGTCTGTTGCTGCTCTGTCATGTGTAATGAGAACACCCTCGGCCAACAGGCGCCAGACTTCAGACTCCAGCGTGTCTGACAAAAGGTCTACTTGAGAACGTAGGCGATGGAGACGTATGCGATATGAGCTACCCGGTGAGGTGCGATGTTCTTTAGGCACTTGCATTATGTGATACCAGATCCATAAATTCGAGCATGGCCACGGTGAATTCAGAAGTATATGAGAGAATTAGTGAGAGATGCTTCGTCTGCACAGTAGATGCCTGATTTGCAGAATCCGTGACTTGTCGATTTCGAGAGAGCCATCCATGGAAAGCAGATGTATTAGCGATGCGGAAAAGGAGGTATAAAGTGAGATAGGAGAAGAAAAGGTTACCGGCTAGCGAGTTCTGACGATGGCAGTGTAGAGCGAGGTAGAGATAACGCCTCACATATTACAGTCAGGGGTAAAAAAAAACACGCACACATCTTAATTCCCTTTCCCTTTCCATGCAGGAGCTCATTGAATTTGGATCCAGAGAGCTCAAGGATTGCTGCTAGCTCCCTAGAAGACACACGCGCTCCTGCACGGAGAAAGAGATAGATAGAGGGACCAAGATGCTCGCACACATTCAGGCATTCCAAGACTCGAGAAAACACTACTGAAATAACATAAATAGGGCTTGTTATACACCACCCCTCCGCCATAGCCAAGCTAACCAATTCCAGGATGGCTGCTTTGCAGTGAACCGCCTTCGCTTCCGACAGGAGTATCCCACATCGCTTGCATCGGCCCTATCTTCTCTTTACGCTGCTTAACTACCCTATGCGACCTTCCCAATCAAGGCCAGCTCCATCAAAAGTTCACCCTAGCGTGTGCTTGCATGCATGAGTTCAGGCTATGGTCCTGGATTACTAGAAATAGCTCGTGAAGTTTCCAATTTCTCGCTCAACTTAACTCACTCTTCAATTTGAAGTACACCTCTACGCGCACAAAGGGCATGCATCATCGTGTTCATTGATCGTAGGGCAAGGAGGGGAACGGCCTTCACTTTGGGAGTTTCTGCATATTTTTCCACAACTTTCTTGAACCTTGCACTCTGGGTGTTTATCTCGTGCCGAATGCAACGCTCAAGAAAGCTGTGGGAAAACATGCGAAACGTGTTCCCTCGTTAACGGAAGAACTCCCAGGCTCAGCAAGACACCAACCTTGTTCGCAACGATGGTAAATGTGATTAGCACGTAGAGCTCATAATCTTTCTTGAAATCATACTGTGTACGAGTTAGCTGCGCCGTCGTGACGACGGTATTTCAGCTTTGAACTCAGCATTCTATTTTTTGGGTGTTCATGTGAAGGAGGGAGTTAGCTCCGGCCTCGTAACGACGGTATTTCCGCTTTGAACTCAGCATTCTATATTTTAGGTCCTCATACGAATCATCACAGTAACTATGCTTCTGTGTCGGCATGCGAAATGTAGATTTCAGATACCTACTGTTTCTTCCATTAATGGTTTCTGTGACACTAGCGAATTGGTAAGTTTAAGCTGTGCTAGTGATAGAAATATAGTGAAGCCGATGTAATTACTGCAAAGCTTGCTTTGGATCTCAGTTATTCAATGTCATGTAGTGCTTTACCCCATGAGTAGAATCTTCTACCTTCAAATTTTTGTGTACGAGCGCTCTGATGTCGAAAGTTAGGGCATCGCCTCCATCAGTGTTGACTCAATATTAGGGTATCGTATCAGACCTTCTTGACGTCTACAGCGTAGCTGGCATCCACAATGATCCACGTGTACCTGTTTACGAATAAACACAGTAAGAAAATATACTTTATCAATATCAAGAAGCCTCGTGAATTTCATATACCTTCATAGTACTATATATATGCTGACTCCACAGTATTCCTAGGGTAGCGGTCTTTGAATATGGAGTTCATCCTATCACTCAGTCTGCGTGTTCTTTTTTGCGAAAGTTCGTAAGACTCATCTTACCATCAGTCATGTTCATACGTATGTCGTCTCGTGCATTCGTTCATGCATATGACCTGATCCGTAGTTGAGTACTTGATTACTTGTTTCGATAGCGGGTAACACCACTTGCTAGAGCTTCCATGCCTCTCTACAAAGCTATAGCACGTTCGATCAGCAATACTGCAATTCTTGAAGAGATCGACATCGAAGCTTAAGTATGCGATTAAGAATAGGGGCACGCCAGCCTACGAGGCACGATGATAAGAATAGCCATATTTACGCGTCTATAATGTTGTTTGTTTGTTGCTATGATGCAGATCGGACAAGCCCGCATGCGTGTAAAAGGTGAACGAGATATTTTCATTGGAGAAAAAAATTCCTGCGTGTTTCACCTAAATAGTTGAGTTTCTAAGCCTACTCCCCAAGCATTATTAGATTTTCTGGCAAAGCTCAGCAATTTGTAACCGGATTGGCCGTGCCTCCTTCCTCGTTATGCAAGCATTTGAGACTGGCTGATAAGGGATAGAGATCTTCTCTTGTGCGTTCTGTGATTTATCTGCTACGATGATGCAGATCTGGTCATCCTTTGTTTGGTGCTTTTATATCATAAAATTCTGAACCCCTCCATGTCGGAGCGGTCGCGGTATTCCGTTACGTATTAGCTAGTCTTTCATGTGTTTCCCTCCTGTGCAGGAACCAACCTTCAGGATGGCGCGTTCAGTCTTCCATTCTGGCAAAGCTAGTCGCCGCAGGCGGTGTGATTGCGTGGTGCGTGACAGAATTCGAGCACTGTATCGTGAGCTACTCAGAGACTCAACAGATGAGAGGCGATCTTGATGATGCATTCGTTCAAGGAAGTGTCTTCGAAGAGTAAAGTAGATCTAGTAACATGAAGAAACGATATTTCACTCTGCAATTTTTCTTTGCTCGGTGATCCGCACATTTTGATTATGATTGAGTAGCCTGATAGGAGATGAACTTGCATTAGACGTTGCAGCAATTCACTACCATGGTCGAAACATAATTATCAAAGAACATAATTATTCATTCATTCGATAATGTGCCACTCCTTTTTCTGTCCTGCTTTACTAGCAGCTTCTTCATGTTCAAGGCGAAGCAAATTATAGGTGTCTGCGTTGCTGAATTTTCATAATGTCTTTCGTTTCTTTCTGAAGACACGTATGTTGGAATCTGTCGTTCTATTGGTCGAGGGCTTGTCCGAGAGTTGCTTAAACCAACAGTAGTTTGGAGATGTTCATTTGGAAATTCTGTAGATCTGAGCTCTCGTTTCTAGCGTTTTGTATGTTTTAACATCTCGCTTCCTGCGTGAGAGAGCTAAATTGACAAGACAAGTAAATCTATCTCTGGTAAACTCATTAAATTGAAAGATCATATTGCATTGTACTGTAACCAGATAGAGTGTGCTTGAGGTCTATGGAGTGTGTCATTATCCTCTACCGATAACCTTACATGTAGGATACTATTTATTCCTTATCAGGTGTCATGGGATGTACTACATGAAGCATGGAGCCTTGGACATCGAGGGACTCTTTCTTATGCACCCTGGGATATTTGTGTCAATCTCATCTCGTCCAACATCGAAACCTTTTCAAGTATGATCATTTGAACAGAGGTCAATAAAATATAATATTTCTGATGTCTTATATGTTTTCCTGCATACAGATCTTGTCGAGATTTATGACGTCTACTAACAATGCAAAACATTAATTCCTAGAGATCTTAATCGTTGTCTACTATAGATGTCCAATGCGGGAGGAAAAACTAAAATACATTTTTTTGTGCTAGCAAGATAACATACCTCAGATTTCACTAACACTTATCTTGAATCTAATTTCAGATCATAGCAGAGGTCGATTGGTCTACGGTTATTCGTTGATTCACAGGTCGGTGATATAATGGAAGGCTGTTTCCTAATGCTGGATTTAAATCAGGACCAATATTCGCATTTTCGCTGTCTGTCCATTTACAGATGTGGTTAATTTTTGATTCCGAGTAATTGAACTTGTTGGCTATACATTGGCTCGATTGTTAACTTCTCTGAGCATTTGTTCGGAATGGCAAAGACATATGCCTTAAATTTGATATCTGACGACAACTTATCATCATCCTTCTTTTGCATACTTGGGGATATCTTATTTATGAGATTTTCTTTTTTATTTAAGCTCTGGGTATTCTAATTTATTTTAGAAAGTCTACTGTAGGTAGTAAGGGTGAGTGAATCCAAGTATGTGCGGGTTTGAGGATGACTACTCCAACCGAGCACATGATGCCCACTGACAATTAACTAATACAGTACGCTCAATGCATAGATACAAGTATATTTTGGCGTATAATAGTTGCATTGCCATTTGGATCATATGCTTGTGAACTGTATTCATGATAATAGTTGCATTGCCATTGGAATCATATGCTTGTTAACTGCAATCATGTCGTAGCCTTATTAGTAGATTGGTCATTTACTATTTAATCAGTAGATTGGTCATTTACTATTTAAATATAGATTGGTCATTGGATTTATCTTTTTCTTGGTCTTGTGTAATTCACTAATGAGTGGGGGTAGCAGATTAGCGCTACATTCCACAGATGTGATCTAAATGGAGGCTATATTTCGCGAATCAGTACAATTCAGTGCACCATCTAATCACAACACCCATCGTATGTCTTTAAAACGTACCACTTAGAAATTAGTGTAAGAGGCTAACGACAGTGGAATAGTTATCATACATGTCACGATGTGCAGTGAAAACTATATTCAGGTGTTACATATTTCGAATGCCGTTTGCACAACATATTTTGGTTTGCTATGTTTTGCATGTAAGTGTATGCACGGACCAACGTGACCATGCTTGGGAATTTGATCATTTCTCAATATGTATGTCGGTGTAGTCTTCCGATGTTATTTTGTGGTTAACACTTGCTAAATTTCTTGCAATATAGCTAACAGTGTACTTTAAAAAGGAGTGATGTATTTTGAGTGTTGGATGTTGAGGATAAAGTAGATGGTATTCATTAACAAATGCTGAACTTGAACAATTGGTATCAAAGCAATTTTCCATTTTCTTTTGGACATTGTCCACATCCCTTCGATTAGTTGTAGAATCACACAAAAATTAGGATAGATTATCACCGTGATTACAGCCTTGATTATGTAGGAAACTTTGTTTTATTTGTCTCAAACGTATATACAAGTTTTGGCTCATGAATACAAGTGTTTGGAAGTGTTCTACAAGCTTAACAAGAGCTTGAAAATGTACTTTTGCTAAATTTCTTGCAATATAGTTAAGCTTTTGCATCTGGGTATTTAGTTTCTCCCCATGGTTGAAAACAATGATGTATTTTGTATGCTAGATGTTGAGGATAAATTAGATCGTCGTATTAATTATCCATTCTGGACATTCATGATGCGTGATGTATTGGTTCCAAAAATATTCATTGTGGGCATTCATGATGCGTGATGTATTGGTAGCAAAACGGTCATGGAATATTGTGTAGGCTATTGCGAAACATCTTAGTGGAAAATTATGTTTATAATTTTTGGGCACGTTGCAGTTTTTGTTATGTACATTGTAAAGAAACCTTTGTTATGTACATTTTAAAGAAACCTTTGTTATGTACATTTTAAAGAAGCCTGTTGGAATGGTAGAGATGCACAAGCACATGCATTAGTAATTTCGTTTGTCAAAGACGTCATTATCCCTTTCATTTGCTCTTACAAAATACCAAATATGTCTGAGATATATACAATATTATACTAGAGATATATACAATATTATACTAGAGATATATACAATACTTCCCTTGCATTTGCTCTTACAAAATACCAAATATGTCTGAGATATATACAATATTATACTAGAGATATATACAATATTATACTAGAGATATATACAATACTATACTAGCGATATATACAATATTATACTAGAGGTATATAACATATTATACTCAAGAAATGGGATGCATGTTAGTGTAATCGGAAAGTGAGATTACAAATAAAGGAAATTAAATGGAAAATTTCTTGAGGGATCGAATATTTGAAAGAGGAGTTGATTTCTATTGATAAAAGCTTGCCAAATAGTTCACTTGCACACATTGCTTTTAGTGGTTTTGGTGAGTATCAGAGATGGTGAAAACTAATCCAGCCGCTTTTATATTGGAGGATTTGGACTTTTTTTTTAATACAAGAACGATCGAGGTAGAGTAGATCAATTATGCATGTTCAGCTCCCTAATATAGAGGATTTAGCCTTTTTTTTAATAAAAAATGATCAATCGAGGTAGAGTAGATCAATTATGCATCTTGTAGGTTAAGCGTTAGTGGAAATCTTTTAATGTTCCACAATCAAATAAGGAAGATCAAAGAAGGAAGATAAAGGTGGTAAGAAAAAGAAAAGTAGCGTAAGAAAAATGATCATATCATAAAGATTTTCCCTACTTTGGTTGCAAAGTAGATTTAAGAGATTGAAAAGGTTGTTATAAACGTTGTTATACCTAAAACAAAGTCTTACTCTTGCTTAGAATGAAGAACTGAGCATTTAGTACTATTTATAGCTATGATCTATTTTCTCATGTGTAGAGTATGTTTGTAGCAAACTCGATGTTTTGTACTTTGAATAATGCTGCAACCAAATATAGTCTTAATCTTGTTTAGAATGAAGAATGAGCATTTACTACTATTTGAAGCTATGATCTATCTTCTCATGAGTAGTATATGTTTGTAGCAAACTTGGATGTTTTGTACTTTGATTAATGGTGCAACCAAACATATTACCTCATAGAGTAGTTTCTTCACTTTGCTTGGGCATGCCCTATAGAGAATATTATCACATGTGGTAAACATTCCTATTACCTTGTAATGGGATGTTGAAAGATCGTTCCAAATACTATTGATGGCAAGTCTTTCACATTGTTAGATGCCTTGTATGTATGTACTATGTATGAAGAAACACATGGTATCGGTTTTGACACTAAGTTCACGATTCTCAAGCTATCTCAGAAGCAAAGCTTTGGCATGCACACTTTGGTCGTGAATTTTGATAGTTTGCTTTACTTGCAAAAATTTGAAATGGATTCTTTGTCAAACTTCAAGCACCTTCTAACCATGTTTGTGAATATTATATTGTGGGAAAAATGAAGTGTTTTTCTTAAACCGTGGTTTAGGTAGATTTGCACAAAAATTGAAGCTTCTTTATATTGATTCTTGTGGTCTTACGTAAACACCTTGATTTGCAAACTACTTATACTTCATGACTTTCATTGATGAAGTTTTTAGGCACACATGGCTTTGTCCATTTTAAAACAAAGCTTGTAGTGTTTGTGCTTTAAATTGTTGCAAGATTTTACATGTGTACATAGAGAGTTTAAAGTCTGAGAACACACACTAACAAAGTTACATAGTAGTTGAGAACACACACTAACAAAGCTACATAGTATTACATAGTAGTTGAGAACACACACTAACAAAGCTACATAGTAGTTGGACTTATCTCCAGAGTGCATGTATTTGTAGTTTTTTTTATACCTTCAAATAGAGTTAAAGTGAGAGGCCACTTCGAAAAGAATATATTTAAATAAAATATTGCTCACTTTTATAGATAACCTTAGCTTTTATTTACGAAAAAGTTGCATTCTACAAGGATCTATATATTAACCACTATTTTTATGATTCTAGAAAGAATCCTCTACATGAGTCTTTATTTATAAATTATGTTGAAAATATAATTTTTTTAATGTGTCCAAATACATTTGAATAAGACCACATCCATACACACCCTCACGAACTTTCAATTGTCATATTAAAATTTAAAACACATTAATAATTCAATAATAAACATCAATAATCCAACATTCCATAAATGATTACATGCCTTCAATTGAGAAAGCAATCGATCTCAATTGAAATAAATTAGATAGACATAGATGACCAATCATACGTTCCATCACTAAACAAAAATAAGCATGTTGTATGTAAAAAACATACATGGAAACATATCTTTGAGTTAAATTATTATGATTGTGAATGATATAATTAAGTGACCATAAGGAGGTGTTAATGAATGTTTATGGAACTTTTGACTTTTTTCAATAGAATGGTTTTTATAATTCATTGAATATCTATGATATTGAGTATCTCTACTTGTAATGGTTATGTTAAGATCAATTATTTTCTCAAGAATTAAGACTTTTGGATCTTCTTTAAGCAAAGTATGATATTGAGTATCTCTACTTGTATTGGTTATGTTAAGATCAATTATTTTCTCAAGAATTAAGACTTTGGATCTTCTTTAAGCAAAGACGGATAATCAAGAACAGGAATGAGAGGTAAAGTAATTTTGAATAGTTCTAGTAAACTAATATAAAAAGAGTTATGTATGTTCGAGCTAGATGGTATATCTATTCTTAATGACTTATCATTAATCTTTTGAGTAGTGCAAAATGATGCATAATATTGTGGTGCAAGTTTAACTTTAGGATATTATAAAATATTTTTCACACATCGCGTAATGATAAGTAATCATACTTAATTATTTTCTTTAAATTTATTTGTTAATTATTTTTTATTAACATTACAAGTGTATTATTCATCAATTTTCTTAATGTGTTTGTGAATTTTGTGAAGTATAGAAATATGAACTTAAGCAATAGAATAAGCCATAGGAAATATCATTTTGGTGAGTTACATGTGAATGAAAAGCTTTTTGTCATAAACAATTCCAAATCCAAAATATGCATTAGTACTCGTATGTGTTGTGCTATTATAAACAAATTGAAGCAATCATAATTTCTCATCTTAGTGCTATTATAAGCAAATTGAAGCAATCGTAATTTCTCATCTTAGTTAGTGGGACTATCTAATGCATAATAATGCAATAAATCAATAATAATGTTATTTGTAGCCTCACTTTTTCCATTACATTTTGGATGAACTACAAAACAATAAACTATTTTTGAATCAATGTAATGAAATAATGCAATCCAAAAATGATTGCAAAAACAAACAACATCATGATCAAACACCTTGACTTTTGGGAAACCATGATGTGAGAAAATACTTTGATAAACAACTTAGCAGCTTGAGGTCTAGACAAGGTCTTTTTACATGGAATAAAATATGCATATTTACTAAACCTACCAACAATTATCTAAATCAACTCATCATGAGATAAATTCATAGGAAGGGCAATAATGAAAGCCATAGAAAACTGTTCCTATGGTTCATTGGGAATAGGTAGCGGCATTAACAATCCAAATCCTCTATCATGATGACATGTAGACACATAATGCATTGAAAAGCATAATGTCAAATCCTCTATCATGATGACATGTAGACACATAATGCATTGAAAAACATAATGTGCAATATCGTTTTTCATGTCGCAAACAAAAGAAATATTTGCAAGTAAATGTGGTTCTTTCTACAATCATATGTCCCATATAAGGTGGTCCATGTATTTCCTTCATGCATTGGGAAACGTAATGTGCAATGTATTTTTTCATATGTGACCAAAAAGAAGAAATCTTTGCAAGTAAATGCATGTAATTTGTGTTGAAAATTTAAAAAAATGTTATTAAATATATAATGCTATTTAGTTGAAGATGAAGAATTATTAAAATCATTCCATGCACATGAAAAATACAAATGTGAAACTTAAGTAGGAACCACGTCATGAAATAAATGAATATGTATGAGAAAATTATTATGGATAACATCAGAATGTAATACTAATGATTGAAGATAATTTGCTACAATATCAGTTTTATTAGGATGATATTAGGATGATGTTGAATCATAGGTTGAAAATTTTAAATAAAAGAAGCTCATTTGATGTGTGTATTGAAAATTAATGGTTGATTTAATAAGTGTTTAATAGTTTATTATTTTATTTTCATTACATTTTCAAAATCTATATGATAACATCTCCACATCCTCAAAGTATGCATGACATTCCTTATCATACATATTATAATTCTTTTCAAAGGGCTTACGTTTTCTACTTCCAAATGTAATGGGATGGATGTTTTGCATTAAAAAGTATATTTCTGTTCGAGCCACTAGCATATGTAACTACATGAAAATGGTGTGCCAAATAAGGTAACTAGAAAAGAGTGCATGTGAAAGTGCATGTTTGAGTTTTTCAAAAGGTTGTTGTTGTGCTAACCCCCATTGGAATTTTACTTTCTTTTTTACTAATAAAGTAAGGGGAAGTGTCAAATAAGAAAAATGTCTAACAAATTTTCCTTAGAAACTAGCCAACCCCGAGAAACAAGATACATTATTAATTTATTGGGTAACCATTCTACAATTACTTTTGATTTTTGTTGGGTATACATGCACTCCTTGACTAAAATAAATATGTCCTAAATACTTTAGATTATATTGAAAAAAATAACTTCTTTTAGGATTGGCATAAAGGGTGTTCTTATGCAACAAACTAAAAACTATTTTTAAATGATTCTTATGCTCACTTTCACTTTTACTACAAGTATATCATCAAAGAAAATAAGAATGAAAGATAAATAATCAAGGAAAATATTATTCATCATACATCAAAATGTACTAGGATCATTTTCAAGACCAAAGGTCATTACATAAACTCATAATGGTTAATTTGAGTTCTAAAAGCAATCTTAGAAATATCTCTATGCATCATATGTATTTTAAGATAACCACGTTGTAGGTCAATCTTACTAAAAATATGTACTCCTCGAAGTTTATCTAGCAAGTCATCTATCTCAGCAATAGGTATATATTCTTAATTGTGATCTTGTCTAGGGATCTATAGTCAATGCACATACTATACGTTTCATTCTTTTCTTAACTAAGAAACGGGGCTCCAAATGGAGAAGAATTATGCCTTATAAGTCTTTTTAGAAGTAAATCTTTAACTTCATTTTTTGTTTTCCTTTGGTGAAAAGGGCCATGCCTTTAAGGTAGTTTATGAGGAGGAGGACTACCTGGTATCAAATCCATACCATGGTCAAAGGATCCAAGAGGTCATGGTAGTTTAGAAAGATAACCAAAGATAAAATAATATTTCTAAGCAATCATAAATTTTTTTTGTGCATTGAAAAGGATATGATTATAATCATTTATGATAATTATAAAAATGATGCATGAATTGTAACCTTTTCTAAATTCATAGTTTAGTTGAATATGACTTATTAATGGAAACTCATGAAGTTATGCTTTATAGATAAAGAATGGAGTTGATCTTTAAATTCAAAATCAAATATATGTGTATGATAGTCAATATGTGGATTATAATGATGACAAAAAGGAATACAAAGTATACTATTGTAAAATTGTAAAGAGGCAATTGAAAATGTTCATGCATCTACAGATGAGCAAAGGGGAGATTTAAAATATTTATGCATCAATCTATGAATGTATACAAATCTTGACATCATGCAGTTCACTTGTTACACTATATCCACTTCCTTAAAATGCAAATTTATAAAAGGAAACAAATTTCCTTAGTTTGAGTTATTGCATTAACATATGTGAGATAAAATCATGAGAACTACCATCAACATGTAAGATATCAATAAGTTTATTATTCATAGTACCTTACATACAAAGTAAAGAATGAATAGAAATCTCATTAACCAAGGTACTTAAATCTTTTGTTAATGCTTCCTTTGTCCAAGAAGAAGGAACTTCATCATGGACTATCTCCATGTTGTGGGTAAAAATATAGGTTTCTCAAAAGGTTTTCAGTTTTGGTGGGAGTAGCCGCTACAAATTTATGTAGGTTTTGAGCCTAAAACATCAGAGTTGACATACACTTGCAAGTGTTATTGGCTAGCTTTTGGGCTGTGCATTCAATCTTTTAGTATCATTTTACTGCATATATTGATCACATACACACCATGTACGCTTCTGTGGATACCGCTTATGTACGTCCATGTGGTCATTGATATAGCGGTTATGCTTTTTGCATAAAGCCTTGTACGTTTGATAAAGAGGGTGGTGGTGAGGTTTTCTTAATTGGGAGACACCCAGATGTCGGAGTCTCTTCAGTGATGCAGGTGGGAGACTTACCCAGCCTTGCCATAGGAGATATATGATAGTTGTTCATAGGTGCTCGATAAGCCTAGTTGGATTCTATTGGGTTACTGATTATATGCAGTGGAGTTAGTGATTCACTATGCAAGTAAACATGTTAGTACTTGCAGTTTTAAGATATTTTGACACTAGTCATCTGCTCATTTTGCAGAGGATACCCTGGCAAAAATTTTCCAGATTATTGGTTTTATCAACCATAGAATGGTCGATTTACTCGTTGATACACTTATTCGTTGGTGTTCGGACTCTTCTATCTCCATTATCATTCTATTTAGTTCTGTACCATCATGGCATCAGAGGTCTTAGGCACATCTAGTGGATCACGGTCTAGTGCTAGTGTTCCGAGGAGGAGTTATAACTTGCAGGGCAAAGACCATTTTGGGATCCGAAAATTTCATGGCACAAACTTTGCTCTATGGAAGAATTAGATTAAAGATGTGAAGATTCAAAGGAGGCAATGGAAGCAAGTAAATGGAGTTTCAAAGAATCCTGCTGACATGGATGAAGATGATTGGGATGAGTTAGATGAAATGGCTAGATCTACCATTCGCTTGCACCTAGCACATAATGTTTACTTTATAGTATTAGATTGTGAAAGTGTAGAAGAGCTTTGGAAGAAGTTATGCAATACATATGAAAAAGAAATGGCATCAAATAAAGTGTATTTGATGAGAAAATTATATGACCTTCGTATGAAGGACACATATAGTGTTGGTGCTCATCTAAATGAGTTTGATGCTATCTCCCAGTTATAGGCTCAGAAAAAGGATATGGATAATGAAATGAAAGCAGTATTGCTATTATGCACCTTGCCATCATCATGGGATACGTTTTGCATAGTTATTAACAATAGTGCACCTGGTGGTAAACTCGTCTATGATGACATATGTGGAGCACTCTTGAGTGAGGAGATTCATAGAAAATCTATGGAGATGCATATAATGTTCGTGATTCTTACCAAGGAAAGAACAATGGTGCACCTGGTGGTAAACTCATCTATGATGACATATGTGGAGCACTCTTGAGTGAGGAGATTCATAGAAAATCTATGGAGATGCATATAATGTTCGTGATTCTTCATAGTTATTAATAATAGTGCACCTGGTGGTAAACTCGTCTATGATGACATATGTGGAGCACTCTTGAGTGAGGAGATTCATAGAAAATCTATGGAGATGCATATAATGTTCGTGATTCTTGCCACGTGGTAGGAGCAAGAACAAAGAAAAGAATGGTCAATGGTATAAGAGTCAAAGTAAATCAAGGAAGAGAGATATGGAATGCCATTATTGTCATAAGAAAGGACACATGAAGAAAGACTATTATGCATTAAGGAATGCTAAAGGTAAAGGACTGAATGTTGATGGCATGTTAAATAGTTACCTGCACCATCTACTTCAATTGTGCAGATTGAAGAAATTAATGGTATTTCTGATGATGCTGATGTGTTGACACTTGATAGTATTGTGCCAACTAAGGCTCTTATGGCTGATTCTCATTCCCACACCTTGCTGCTAGATTCTGGTGCTTCTTTCCATGTGACACAACACAGAGAATGGTTCTCTAATTATGTAGCAAAGTCTCTTGGTACCATGAGACTTGGTGACTCTTACGAGTGTGATGTTGTGGGGATTGGAGATGTGGTTGTGCAGTTCATTGATGGTTCAAAATTTACTATCCATAATGTATGCCATGTACCTCAGTTATGACACAGTTTGATGTCAGTTGGTCAACTTGATGAACTTGGTTACAAGGCGGTCTTCTATGCTCCGTCCTTTCGCATATCAAAGGCAATATGGCTATTGCGAAAGGATGCAAAGTTGGCTAACTTTATCCTTTATTTGTATCACAGAAAGAACACTTGTTAGCTATTATTGAACAGCCTATGGCTTGTATTTGGCATGGTCATTTGGGCAATATATCTCGTAGTGGAATGAAAATCTTTCTCGTTCTGGCTACTTACCTGTGTTATCTTTCTCCGATTTTTCATTTTGTGAGCATTGTCAATATGGAAAGCAAACAAAAAATGTGCATAGAATGCACAATGACTCTTTAATTGAGCCTTTCGATCTCATTCATACAGATGTGTGTGGTCCTATGCCGACTTGGTCCTTAGGTGGTTCTCTTTACTTTGTCAATTTCATAGATGATGCTACTAGAAAAGTTTGGGTATATCCTATCAAATCCAAAGATGAGGTACTCCCTACTTTCAAAAAATGTCTTGCTTGAGTTGAGACTGAAAAAGGAACTAAGCTTAAGGCTTTACGTGCAGAAAACCGGGGTGAGTATACCTCACATGAATTCAACCTTTTCTGTCAGTCTAGAGGGATTCATAGAGAGGTTACAGCTCCTTATACCCTAGTACATAATGATGTAGCTGAGAGGATGAATAGAACTATTCAAGATAGAGTAGTCTCTATGTTGCATCATGCAAACCTCTCACAAGGTTTTTGGGCAGAAGCAATATTGATTGCAGTTCATGTGGTTAAACTTTCACCTAGTATTGCCAAAGTTCTGAAAGTGGCACAATAGTTATGGACACGGAAGCCACCATATTGTGATCATCTTTGAGCTTTTGGGTGTGAAGCATATGTTCATATACCCAAGAATCTTAGACAAAAGTTGGACCATAAGTCAAAGAAATGCATTTTTCTTGGATATGGTCGAGAAGGACAATTTGGATATCGCTTATGGGATCTTGAAACACGGTTGATGATTAGAAGTAGTGATGTAATTTTCAATGAGTCTAAGATGCATAAATAGCCCATTAAGGAGGTTGAAGTGAGAAGAGTGGTGTTTGAGGATACTAGTCCTCTGGTTAGCATGCATAAAAATGCTGCACATAGGGATGTTCAAGAGAATGTCCATTCAGATCATTCTGCACATGTTCCTATTCAGCAACCATTGAGACGTTCTACATGTGTCTCACATCCACGTGATATATATGCTCTAGGTTTAGATTTTATTATGCTAATAGATGTCGGTAAGCCTTCTTGCTACAAAGAGGCTATGCAGATAGAGGATCGTGTTAAGTGGGAGCATGCCATGAAGAGTGAGTTGGATTATATTCACAAGAATGGTACTTGGGATTTAGTACCTTTGCCAAAGGGCAGGAAGGCTTTACCATGTAAATGGGTATATAAGTTAAAATTTACATCAGATAGTGCTTCTCCAAAGTACAATGCACGACTTGTTGCAAAGGGTTTTAAGCAACAACATGGTGTTGATTTTGAGGAAATCTTCTCTCCAGTGGTCAAGATGACTACCCTGCGCATGTTGCTTGGATTCGTTGCAATGGAGGACTTAGAGCTAGTCCAAATGGATGTGAAAACTGCTTTCTGGCATGGAGATCTTACAGATGAGATCTATATGGAACAACTAGAGGGTTAGGTAGTTCCTGGCAAGGAAAGTCTAGTTTGTAAGCCTAAGAAGAGCTTCTATGGACTTAGACAATCTCAAGATAATGCTATTAGTCTGCTGTTGGTAGTCTCATGTATGCTATGGTAGCTACGAGACTAGACATTGCATTTGCAGTGGGAGTTGTGAGCAGAGATATGTCTAATCCTGGCAAGAAACATTGGGAAGCGGTCAAGATCATTTTAAGATATCTGAGTGGCACTAAGGACAAGTGTCTATGCCTAGGTAGAGGAGAAGCATCCATTATTGGTTACACAGATTTTGACTATGCTGTTTGTGTAGAAAATTGTAAGTCTACATCAGGGTTCATTTTTCATTTTGTTGGAGGTGCTATATCTTGGAGATCTTGTCTTCAAGAATGTACATCTGTTTTCACCATAGAAGCAGAGTATGTTGTAGCAAGTGAGGCATGTAGGGAAGCATTGTGGCTTTCTCATCTTGCTTGTGATATGGGTTTACCTCAGCTTGTACCTTGTTTGCTCAATGATAGTCAGAGTGCCATTGCTTTGGCTAAGAATCCGGTCTTTCATGCAAAGACTAAGCACATTGAGGTGAGGTATCACTTCATTAGAGATTGCTTAGCCACTGAGCACATTATTCTTGAGAAGGTTCACACTCGAGATAATGCTGTAGATGCTTTGACTAAAGCTCTACCACAGGATAGCTTTCGACTTTTTTGTCACTTAATGGGGGTTACTTGATTCATGATCTTACACAATCACTTGTATACTGTGTAACATGCCCACCTGGTAGGAGGTATAGGTTGTATAATTACACTCAGGCATTCTTTATCATTCTTTATTTTTCTCCCATAGTTACTCTGGCCATATTGGCCTTTACAGGGAGATTGTTAGCGTTAGTGTCCATGTGAAAGACCAAATAGCCACTGAACACTTCTTTGTATATGCTCTTTAATAAAACATATAGTGGCCTGGTCAGTCACAGACTATAATTTCCATCGCATTTGTAAGAACTAAGAAGTCTATCTTCATGCTCTCTGTGTACTCTGTTTTTCTACATATTATGTAGTCTCTGTGAAGAGTACCATGTGTGGCCTTAATGTTGAAGATTCACTCACTAATTAGACATAAATGCATGAAGACATATAAAGGATAAAGGAAGAAGAAGAGAAATAGAAACAAAGCATTAAGAAATTCAAGCCTTAGTGAAGGAACAAATTCAGGCTTGTAATATAGTGCATAGAAACTTCTAGAATTACAAGTTTTGAATCTCGGAACAAATATGTATATAAGTGAGTTTGAATTTAGATACAAAGAGAGAAGAAATAGTAGAGAACCTGAACTGTCGGGTATTCATATGTAAGAGAGATGGTAAGGAAGAACCACTCAAAATAGGAGAGTTTTCATGGCTATGAGCGGAGTAAGGCCAAGCCCTTCTGTACACATCTTCTCTAATAGAAAATACATGTTTATGTAGAAGAGTTTGAGCGTATTCTTCTTGTGTGAAGAAATCTAAGTACTCTTCATATCAGTGTGAAAGTTAGTTGACAGTTACGAGTTTTTTCAGCGCATATTTTATTGTACTTCTACAAGTTAAATCTCACAATATAGTGTAAAGGTTTTCATGAGTGATAGCTCATTTTGAAGCTACTATTCTCAACTACAAATTGATCAAAAGACTTCTGTGAAATGAGACACGTATTCACAGTACTGAGTCTGACACTAAAGGTATCCAAAATTGATGAAGAGATTTCTCAAACTTCATATATAGTTCAATTACTTAAGAAAGTTCAGGTATTACTTCTTTACTTCATTTGTAATCATTTGAAGTAACTCCAAACAGAATTGCAGTTCATTACGGTAACATTTCGGTAACATTCCGATAACATTCCGGTGATATTTCGGTGAGTTCACAACACAGTTTTGGTACATCTAAGTGGCAGTAAGAATATCTAACAGTAAACGAACAAAAGAATTGTAAAGATTGAGTTAAATTAGATCAGAATTAAAGTTTGAAGAAAAGACACAGATTTTTTTAAAGTGAATTTTTGAATTTCACTAAGCACAGTAATATAGTTTTCAATTTAAGAAAGGTTACTAAGCTATTGATGATTGTGCAGGTGTTCTAATATCACTGTAGTTTAGTTCATGTCGGCGTGTTTCGCGTCAACAAGTGGTATCAGAGCAGAAAGGTCCTTAAGAGTAAACAGAAGAGCAGATATAAGAAAAGTTGAATAAATTTTCATCAGAAAGGTGAAAGTTGAGGTGATCAACAACAAACGGCATCAGAGGAGCATTCCTAAGTTATTCTCAAGGGTAAAGGTTTATGAAAGGTAACACTTTTTAACGTTATACTCACATGTAGCAACAAAAACAAGGAAACCATGGCAGATCATATTTCTATTGACAAATTGGACAGAGATAATTATTCCGCATGGGTAATGCGAACGGAAGCCTTACTTATGAGTAAGGATTTAATGATATATGTGACAAGAGAAGAAAAGAAGCCTACTTTGGAAGACGACAATCAACCAAGGAAAGAAGAGTTAGAAGCCTTGAAGTTGTGGCAGAAGAAAGATGCAACTGCAAGAGATTATATCTACAATACTATTACAGATCATCTGCTACCACACATTAGAGGTTTGGAAAAAGCAAAAGATATATGGAATGCATTGGAAGATCATTTCCAAAACACTACTAAAGCTAGGAAGGCTAGCTTATGGTCAGAGTTTACAACGTTCAAGAAAAAGCAAAGTCAAAGCATTAGGGATTATGTCACTGAAGGACTTAGCAGACAGTCTTGGATCTATTGACGAGGATATTGAAGACCACAGGTTAGTAGCACACATACTTGCAGGATTGAGAGGAGATGAAAGGTGGAAACCTTTTGTACTCTCAACTGAACTTTCATTAAATCATTTTGTACCAGATTTAAATCAGTTGCTTGGACTAATGCTTACATTTGAGCAAGATTTGAAGAGAGATGGAGAAAAAGGACATAGTTCTTCTATGTATGCAAAGAGTAAGAAGAAAAGTGATAAATGTAAAGAAAAGGATGAAGAAGAGATGACTACTCAAGCAAATTATGCAAGAGGAAGAGGTAATGTCAGAAGTAAAAGTAGAGGTAACACAAAAGGAAGAGGTAATCAGAATAACAACAAGAAGACTTGTGGAATCTGTGGATTAAGCAATCATTTGGCTCATGATTGTTGGCATAATTCTCAAGGATCAAATCAGAATCAAAACAACAATAACAGAGGCCAAGGCAGAAGATATCAAAGAGGTAGACAAAGCCAAAGAGGAGGATATGGTGAAGGTGGAGCAAGAAGTTGGGGACAGAATCTGTCCTATAACACCACCTACTATAATTATGCAAATGATACACAGAATGACAATCATACAACATTGATGATGAATTCAATAAGTGTATCAAAAAATGAAGATCTCAAGGTATTCTATATTGACTCAGTTCAAATCATTTATCAAGAAATATAGAATTATTATCAGAATTGGAAGGAGGCATTTCAAATCATACAGTACAAATAGGTGATAACACAAAACATAATGTGCATTCAATTGGAAAAGTAAAGTGCAGGAATGGAGCTGACCTGCTAACAAATGTTTTGTTTGTTCCAACAATCCCAAAGAATCTGATCAGTGTGGGACAAATAGTAGAAAAAGGTTTACAAGTCAGATTTACAAATGAAGGAGTATTTGTTGAATATCCAGAGAATGGATACAATCAAGTTATCTATGGTACGAAGGAAGGTAGACTTTTTACTCTTAAAGTGCAAGGGAATGTTGGTCAAGCCTTGATTACACATGGTGATGAAGTGTTTACAGAATTAGGCCTCTGGCATAAGAGGTTAGGGCATTTTAATGAAAAAGGAATCAAAACTATGGTGGAAAAACAATCTGTAAGAGGGTTATCAAATATGAAGAGTCAACATATGATTCATAAATGTGAAGCTTGTCAAATGGGAAAGCACACAGGTTACCATTTCAGAAGAAAGGTTACAGTCATGATGTTTGCTAGAACTCATACATACAGATGTATGGGGACCAACAGAAGATGGAGCAATCAATGGTTCTAGGTATTATGTTCTTTTTATTGATGATGCAACAAGATGGATAACTCTTTATGTTTTGAAGGAGAGATCAAAAGTGTTTGGAGCCTTCAAACATTTTCATGCATATGCTGAAAGAGTTACAGGACAAAAACTAAGGTCTGATGGAGGAGGAGAATACTTCTCTCAAGAATTCAATGATTATCTTTGGAATACAAGTATCAAAAGGGAAATAACTTGCAGGTATACACCGCAACAAAATGGAGTAGCAGAAAGAAGAAACCAAACTTTAATTGAGTTTCCGAGAGCAATGTTAAAGGAGAAAAATTGTCCAAATTATCTTTGGGCTGAGGCTGTAAATACAGCCACATATCTTGTAAACAGATTACCATGTGAAACTTTAAATGGAATGACCCCTTATGAAGCTTGGTGGGGTAAGAAACCAACACTTGATCATTGCAAAGTGTTTGGATCAGTTGCTTATGCTTATGTACCATCACAGCTTAGACATAAACTTGAACCAAAGGCTGAAAAATATGTGTTTATTGGATACGATGAAAAGCAGATGGGTTATAGGCTATGGAGACCTTTAACCAAACAGTTTATTGTTTCCAGAGATGTGACATTTGATGAAGAGAAGAGTTGGTATGGAGATAAAGAGCATAATGATGAAACATTTGAAGAAGAGGTAAGAAGAAATGACAAAGGTAAATCACATATGCAGGTAAATGGAGATGAAGATCATATGCAAGCAAGTACATCCAAAGTTGGATCAGATATGAGAAATGAAGATGCACCTAGATTTGATGAAGAAGTGTATTCAGATACACATGAAGAGTATGAACCAAGAAGGTCAACCAGATTAAGGGAACAACCGACAAGGTATTCTTATGATACTTCTTATTTGACTCAAAAAAATTATGCTTACATAATAAAGGAAGATGAAGAACCTCAAAATTATAATGAAGCGAAAGGTAAGAAACAATGGGAAGAAGCAATGAAGGAAGAGTTCGCTTGAGGAGAACAAGACTTGGGAACTTGTTCCAAAACCAAATGGTAAGAAAGTGATTGGAAATAAATGGGTTTACAAAGTTAAGAAGCTTGGAGATGGAAGAATAGCCAGATACAAAGCTAGACTGGTGGTCAAAGGCTATGCTCAAACGCATGGCATAGATTATGATGAGACATTCAGTCCTGTAGCAAAGATGTCAACCATAAGGACAGTTATTGCTATAGTAGCATCAAAAGGATGGAGGTTAAGTCAGATGGATATAAAGAATGCATTTCTAAATGGATATATATCAGATGAAGTCTACATGGAACAACGTGAAGGGTTTGTAAGTTCCAGTTGTCCAAATCATGTTTGCAGATTAAGAAGAGCACTCTATGGATTAAAGCAAGCTCCAAGAGCTTGGAATTATAGACTTGTGAAGTATCTCAATGATCTTGGATATCAAAGTTCAAAGGCAGATGCAAGTCTACTCATTAAGAGAACAGATGAAGGTATGATCTACATTTGTATTTATGTAGATGATATTATAATCACAGGAACTTTGAATGAAGGAATCAAGGAGGTGAAGAGATTACTTGAGAAGGAATTCAAGATAAGTGATTTAGGAAACTTATCATATTTTCTTGGAATGGAGATCAGTTATGCAAGTCATGGTATATATGTTTCGCAAGAAAGATATCTTCTCAACTTATTGAAGAAGTTTAACATGGAGAATTGCAGAGAAGCTTCAACACCACTTGAGGTCAATCATAAACTCAGCAAATATGATGGTGCAAAGTTTAAAGATATGAGGAAGTATCAATCTTTAGTGGGAAGCTTGATTTACGCTACACTAACAAGACCTGATCTTAGTTATGCACTGGGAGTTCTCTCACAGTTTATGCATTATCCGAAGGATCAACATTGGATTGTAGGACAAAGAGTTCTTAGATATATCATAGGAACCATAAAGGAAGGATTATATTATCCTTTTACATGAGATATAAAGTTGAGAGCATACAGTGACTCAGATTGGGCAGGAAGTCAAGATGATAGAAGGTCAATACATGGGTATATGATATACATAGGAGATAAGCTTGTCAGTTGGTGTTCAAAGAAGCAGCATATAGTGGCTTTATCCTCAACTGAAGCCGAGTATAAAGGGCTTCTGGAAGCAGCTAAAGAAGTGATATGGATGCAGAACTTGTTCAAAAGCTTGGGTATTGATCAAGGTATGCCTATCATACATGGAGACAATATGAGTTCATTGTATCTTGCAGCAAATCTAGTGTTTCATGCAAGAACAAAGCACATAGAGATTCAATATCATTTCCTGAGAGAAAAGGTAATGAAGAAGGAGATTGAAATAGTATACACTTCTACAAAAGATCAGATTGCAGATATTATGACAAAAAGCTTAGACGGAGTAAAGACAAAGAGATTCAAAGAAATACATGAAGAGATATAAAGGATAAAGGAAGACGAAGAGAAACAGAAACAAAGCATTCAGAAATTCAAGCCTTAGTGAAGCAACAAATTCACGCTTGTAATATAGTGCATAGAAACTTCTAGAATTATGAGTTTTGAATCTCGAAACAAATATATATATATATATATATATATATATATATATATATATATATATATATATATATATATATATATATATATATATATATATATATATATATATATATATATATGAGTTTGGATATTCGTATGTAAGAGAACTACTTATATATATAAGTGAGTTTGGATATAAGTAGAGAACCTGAATTGTCGGGTATTCGTATGTAAGAGAGATGGTAAGGAAGAACTACTCAGAATAGGAGAGTTTTCATGGCTATGAGCGAAGTAAGGCCAAGCCATTCTGTACACATCTTCTCTAATAGAAAACACATGTTTGTGTAGAAGAATTTGAGCGTACTCTTCTTGTGTGAAGAAATTTAAGTATTCTTCATATTACTGTGAAAGTTAGTTGACAATTACGAGTTTTTTTGGTGCATATTTTACTCTACTTCTACAAGTTAGATCTCACAGTATAGTGTAAAGGTTTTCATGAGTGATAGCTCATTTTGAAGCTACTATTCTCAACTACAAATTGATCAAAAGACTTCTGTGAAATGGGACACGTATTCATAGTACTGAGTTTGAAAGTAAAGGTATCCAAACTGATGAAGAGATTTCTCAAACTTCAGATTTAGCTCAATTGCTGAAGAAAATTCAGGTATTACTTCTTTACTTCATTTGCAATCATTTGAAGTAACTCCAAACAGAATTGCACTTCATTATGGTAACATTCCGGTAACATTATGGTAACATTCCGATGACATTCCAGTGACATTCCTGTGATATTCCGGTGAGTTTACAACACAGTTTTGGTACAGCTAAGTGGCAGTAAGAATATCTAACAGTAAACGAACAAAAGAATTGTAAAGATTGAGTTAAATCAAATCAGAATTAAAGTTTGAAGAAAAGACATAAATTTTTTTAAAGTGAATTTATTAATTTCACTAAGCGCAGTAATAAAGTTTTCAGTTTCAGAAAGGTTACTAAGCTACTGATGATTGTGGAGGTGTTCTAATATCACTGTAGTTTAGTTCTTGTCGGTGTGTTTCGTGTCAACACTTAAGAGCTCGGTTTTCTACTCCAAGGATATCTTCGTGGAGCTCGCGTGAAGGAGAGTGCACTATGGTGCATCACTGTCAAAATACTTCACATAGGAGAACCTTTCAATGAATTATTTGGTGAGGATTTATGGAATCTCAAGTCCTAAAACTTTGGAATATTTTTAGGTAAAGATTCAAATTCAAACTTGAATCTTAGCTCCAACAAAAGGCTATAAAAGAGGACTAGCTAGCTGCATGAATGAGCAACCTGAGAGAGCCCGATTTAGAGAGACATTCAGAAGGATTTCAAGTGGCATATTGAGCTCAAATTATAGCTCTTCTATTGCCCTCACATTATGCAAGCATTCACTGATCTATGTGCATCAATACATATAATATTCTCATGTCTCGTCTCTTCTACTCTATCATATACTACTCAAAACAGTGAGATTCTTTGATATATTTCTCAGCGTGTATTTGATATTTTTTAGTGATTTAAGTCTGTATATATTCAATAAATAGTCTTTTTGTATGTTACAAAGTTTCATGTCAATTGTCTCAACCCTTCTTGAGATATGTTCAAAATGTTTCTCTCTAGTTTGCATATTGTTAACTCCCTAAAATATCGGGATGCATCTCAATTTTGCTAAGCATCATTCTCTGAGCATAGTTGATCATTTTTAGTGAAATAACTTCTAAAAGGTAGCTATTAAAGTCAATTAGATATTTCCAAAAGGATTTTTTCTAGTTATTACCAGGGAAGGAGTACTGTTCATTTCTTTGAGTAGGTATAGTGACAAAAATAGCAAGTTTTTGGTTTAGAGTGAAGCTCCAAGTTATCTATTTTGGTCCAATGATTTGAGGATCATATTCCAAAGTACTTGGGTGATTATTTGTGCTTCCTAGAAAGCTCAAGAGGTCTACTTTACACTCCTCAACATAGTTTTGGATGGTGTGAAGCATTGCAGCACCATCTAATCTCTGGAAGGTGTCCACCTTCTCCTCCAACATGGTCTCTTTTGTTGAGGATCCATTGTTGAAGTTTAAAGGTTACCAGATTTGATGGCTTCGAGGAATGAGGCTATGGGTGTTGTCAAATAATTAGATTGAAGGGCTCGTGGTAAACTAGGATAAGCAATAAAATTGCACTTTAATGGAAAATTAGGTTTCATGAAAGGTTATCGTTGATGTAATTGTTGCAAATGGATAGACTTGGTCATTGATTTAAACTATTCTACATCATGAGAAAAAGAAATAGCTTGGTAAAGTGTTGGAGATGGGATTGTGTGAAGCTTAGCTTGGATCCTTATCTTCAAACCATCTTTGTACTTCCTCTCCAAGATATCTTCAAGCATGCAAATAAGTACTAGATTTTGCCAAAATTGCTCAGTGTAAGATGTAAACTTATCACCCTACTTCCATGTGAACGTGGTCCATGAATGGTGAACATGGAAGGAAGAAAAGACTACTTAACCCTCTCTTGAAAGGCCTCCCATGTTGTTGGATGATCTACACTATGCCATAAAACATTCAACCAAAGTTTGGTCTTTCCTACTAAATAATTAAGAGCAAACTTGAATTTATCATTTTTGATGTAGGATTTATGTGAATAAAAATTATTAGACTAGAATAACCATGATAAAGCAAGTTGATCATCTTGCAGCCATCAAGTCGTGAGAATGGATAATTCTTTATGCCAATTTTGGATGTGTGCTATTTTCTTGAGCGATAATAATGTCCTTCACAATGCATGCAAACATCTCCTCTGAATGCATCTTTTGAAGTGATTCATCATATTCTTGATCCCTTGGAGTTCATGCCTCAGGGCCTCCAAATATTGTTCAAGCATTACCTTGGATAGAGGTGATTCACCAAATTCCTCCATGGTATGAGTAGGATCCATGGGTGTCTAGGGGATTGTATGAGATTCATCTAAGCATGGCTATATCAAGAGATGAACAATTAGCCATCATTCCAATGAGAGGAAAACAATCATCTTCAACTTCAACATTTGCACCTATGAAATATTCTTTATGTGTTTTCAAAGCCAGTGTTACCATACCCCATAGTTCTCGTTTGATCTGTGGATACTTTCATTGTGTTTCATGTAGAATTTTAGCCCCAAACCTAATTGCATATATATTCCCTTCACTATCATCTTGACTTATGACCCAACCTATACCAATACGACTAGTATCAATAGTAAATATAATAGGTTTGTTAATAGAATAGTCTACACGTTGTCGTGATGATTCCACTCATTCAAGTTTTTGATGCATATGAGGGATTCATGGAAGGCACTGTTACCACTTACATATCAAAGCCTTGAAGTTCTTTGTGGAGTTCTAAGCACTTCTCCACTCTATGTTTATAAGAGCAAACCCTTTGGAAGTAAAGTTCATCTTTTTATAGTGATGCAAAAATTACGAGTTCATTTGAATTGTACTCCTTGCTACATAGACATAGAAATGTAGAGATAACTCTTTTTTTTCGTAATGGATGGGCACTAGAAGATACTACATGCTTCAAAGGATATTTTATGCTCATATTTCTTTTCAAGAAGAAGAACGAGGGAGATCACGTGTGTTCCTAAAAGAAAAGAGCGGCATCTATTCTCCTAATTTGGAGAGTCGGTGACACGCACTACAGAGGGGAATAAAGAGGAAAGTTGCGGACTAGGAGGTTTCTCTTCGTTTTCTTTTTTGGAGATCGCATAGAGACGAGGAGGGCAGATTTATTTGATGCTCAGGAATGCGTGGCCTGTCAGGAGGAGGATAGCAGATTGAAGAGAGGACGCTTCTATTCAGAAGGGCACCTATAAGCTAACAGTGTTGTCAAAAGGGAGCCCTTGGACGCTGTGTTCTGATGGAAGATCTATCAGGGATAGTCTTTACGTATGGTGTATCACTTTAAATCGTGCACCAATGATGAAAGAAGAGCATTCATATCTTATAGCTTTGACTAAACTCTCCTATGATTCGCTGCGGTGGATAATATTTGGAAAAGGCGTTTTGCAGGTACATCCTTTCAGCCATGTTCATATTAGAAGCATCCTTTCTGATGATTTTGTGACCTGCACATCATATTGATGCGAAGTCTTAATGTTCTTTCTAATTCGACACGGCTCTATTTCCATTTGAATGTTTCAATATGTGCTATGGTTGTGCCTTGGAATAAGTGCATCACTCTTCTTTGCATACTGTTGGATGAGTATATTCTAATAAAATATGAGAATGTTCATCTTCTTGTGATGATGTACGAAACCAGCAAGCAGAACGAGATGACCAGGATCTAGTAGATAAACGTTGGGAAACAAGAAGTGATATTCTCACGGAGCATTAAATCTATTGATTTATTGGCTTAGCTGAAATTGTAGATATAATTGCAAATCTGATTTTGTTAATCGGTGCAAACAGATTACTCTAATCATAACTGTCATACTTGTTTATGGTTTGAGTTTAGAATTCTATACTTGATGCATTTACATTTCTTTTAATAAGTTTTTGTAAGCACTGGTGATCACTTGAAAGGCTATAAATGCACAATGAACCTGACGAGAAGTGCCACTTTTGTGTGTTGCGTGAATCTTCTGATTAGGCTATGAATTTTGTGCAAATTATTTTCCATTCCTTTCGTATGAATCTATAAACTCTGTGGAATAGTACTTAATGAAGTATGTCTACTGTGCGCACATATCGTTATCCACTTACTCTTTTGTGTGCCACTTTGTACCTCATCTACTGTATGTTTTTGTTTGCATGAATTAAAACGAGTGAATTGATACTTCTGAGAGGATGACCTATGGGTATTACGCAAATGTTATGGTTCTGTGCACTTTACGGTGCATGGACTAAAACACTGTTCAGAAATGATCTTAGAAAATCTATTTCACATCATTATTGCATGCCATATGATCTGTTTTCATGTTTTCTATCTCACGCTTCGATATGCAGAAGTTTTACTTTTCAATAACGTTGATGACAATGAATGTAGTTTGGAAATTCGATAGACACAGTACACTGTTGTGCAACTCTTTTGATTTGCTTACTAGCATTGTCCTCTGTTGGGAGTGCTAATGTTCTGTGATTGTAGTATAGCCATGCATCTAACGACGATAATACTGTTGCAATTTCACAGAAGATAAGAAGAGTTGGAGAAGTGTTTTCTGCGTTCAATCATATTAGTATACGAGAGTAGTAGATATCTTAAAGTGATTTAAGAACTTGTTCATTTTTGTTTTATGATTTATGACATAGAATCTTAATCGCACATTGTACATACGATATGTAATTGCTACCCTATTCCAATGTGGACTTGTGAAATGTGATGGATTGGTATTCCATTCCACTATTTTGTCTTAACCGCTTCGAGTTCTAGTCGCCGTCATCTTCAAGAAAACTAAAGGGATTATTTTGCTTATAGGAATATACCTTAGATTTTTAGCAGATCTTGAAGCATCAGAATTAGAGGTGCATCTTTGATAAGAATGAGGGAGAGGTCAACTGTATAATTTTCACATGATGTAAAGTCATTACTCTAAGTCAAACCTACATTGTATTGTATCCCTTTTGATCTGAAGAAGAACAGTTGAAATGTTAGTCTATGTGACCACTGAGCACTTGAATGTTTTTGATTTGAAAAAGAACAGTTGAAATGTTAGTCTATGTGACCACTGAGCACTCAGGTGTTTTTTTTAATATTCTCTTTAAACTTGAATGATTCAAACGTTAAAAGTAAGATATCATATTCAAAAGCCGAATTGACACCATATCACAAAGAACGAAATGTTTCTAGTACAACTCATATTCTAGGTGTTTTTCTTAATCCAAAAGCTAAAAATGTGCGATGAACTTTACTTCAAATCAAAACATCTTCAATCTTTGAACTGAACTTATATGATACCTTGGGTTTTTAGAATGACTAAACGATTGAATTATGCTTGATAGGATATGGGTTTTGATAATGATTGAATGTTTTCTTAGGCATAAGTTAAGTCACTTGTTGTCAAGTGTTGAGCTTCAAAACAAAACATCGAGTAAGTGAGTGGTTTTTCTAGATTTTATGAGTGTATCTGTTTCCTCATTTCATATGCAAGGCTTTATTCATCTATGAAAGTGAGGTCTAACGTTCATGAAGAAAAGATGAAAATACATGAAAACCTAAGCTTAGGGAAAAGATATTTCCATTATTCAAGGACTAACTTGTGACTAAAATCTAATCAAGACAAAAATTCCTAGTCACCCCTCTTTTCCACGACTACTGTGTTTTAGAGTCAAAGTTACTTTCTTGGCACTCTGTGTGCACCCCTAAGCGTGCAAGAACCCGACCACAACGCTTAAGGATGAGAGCTTCAAGCAACAATTTCTTCAATTTATGCATAGCTTGTGTGTGTTTGTCAATCCAAATAAATTTTTATTTCTTCCGCAACAAGTCATAGAGACAACCAGCAACATGAGCAAAGTGTGGGATCCAAATAACATAAAAGATGCAAGCACCAAGAAATTTATGTACCTCAATGTTGTTATACGTTAAGAAATCTTGCTAATGGCATCAACTTTTTGTGAGTATGGCTTTCGACAATAATGACCACATAAATGTCCAACAATAAGAACCTCGTTGACACTAAAAACAGATTTTTCTATGGAAAATGTGAGACCTACCTCTTCAAATCCTTGAAATATCCGTTCATAATCAGAGATATGGTCAAGAACAAATTTATGACATCCAGATGAATCTACAGTAATGTCCTTTACAAGTTCCTCACTTCCTTTAATCGGAATATCATGAATGAATGGCATGGTTATATGAGGGATAAAATCATGTAAGACTATATTCATAGCACCCATCATATGAGCCACAGAATTAGTTGCTCCTTGAGGTAAAGTACACATTCGCACTAAGTCTAAAGGAGTTTTCATTGTGGTTATGTCATGACTATCAATTGCTAATTGGAATTGGTCATATCCGAAATATAAATCACCCATTGAATAGATAGGATGTCCTAAAACTGATTAAGCAAACTCATCTACAATGGGTCCTATTCCTACATTCCTTATGGTAACTTTATTGACAGGTTGGAGATCTTGAATAAAACGTAGTTTCCCATTCTTTTTAGGCACAATGAACCATCCATTTGAGTCAGGCGCAAAAGATGGCTCAAGTATTCTCATGTTTATCTTCTCCTTAAGTAGTTTCATTAGCTCAGGTAAATGAGCCTTTGGAAATCGTATAGGGCTAAGATTCCATGGAATATGTGGAGTAGTAAAGATTATCATGGGTGCAACTAGCTTAGGATCTAGCAAAAGAAATTCATCATCTCTACCAATTTTAACCTGTTTGATTGTCTCATCCATGAATGCATATCCTATATTTTTCTTGTCCCGAAGAATTGGATCCTTTTTCACATCAATAATTTTTTCATTTCTTCCTTCGGGTAATGTTGAGCTATGGGTTTGATTTTTTTGTCTACAAAAATTATTACTTTGTTTTAACTAAGGCATCGTGAGTTTGGTTAAATTTTGAGCACTGCTCAACATTGAGAGCATACTCATCAAGGGAAGAAAGAAGAATAATTTGGGAATTAGAATTTTGTTGAAGACATAACTCTAACTCCTCGAGAGTAGAGAAACAATGAGATGTCTTAATCAAATGCTCAATTATATTATCATCATGTTCCATGATTTTTTGGATTTTATAATTTTTCTGGGGTTTTTGGATAAAAGATTTGGACAACTCATTCTTATGAAGAAAATCTAATCTAGAATGTGGAAAACAAAGTGACAAACTATTGTACAGGTTGGTTGGTTGTGAGATGTCAAACCAATGTCCACTGTTGTCTCGCTCAACAATGGATTGTATCCGAAATTTTGAATGTATGTAGCTTCAAACATGAATGGAGGTGCAAATTCACTACAAGCATGCTCATGATCCTAAGTAACAATAGGTTTCTTTCTTATTGACAATCGATTCCTAGGATGATTCACTCCTAATGTCATGACTTGAAGTGATTGGATTCCATCCTTAGACTTAATTCTAGCATAGGTAGATCCATCATCCATGGCTTTAGTTTCCATATGACTATCACAAATAAAGGGCTAACCTAAGAGAACTTCATAGGAGCAATTATCTTGAATAAAAAAATGAAATTCTACTATGATTCCTCCTATGGAGATGGGCACACTAGCACAAGCTTCGTACAAGGTACCTACACCATTATCTGTAGTTCTTATAGGCCATCCACAATCTTTATTTATGGGCCAACAAAATTTATCATAGACTTCTCTTGAAATCTCATTGGTTTCGGAGCCGGAATGTACTAATGCATTTACAATGATAGTGTTCTTATCATTGCCTATTTTAACATGCATCTCTGATGTATCTCTAGACCAAAATTTCCTTTTAAAGTGACTTTCAAGATTGTTTTCATGATTTTCATGGTCAAGTTGAATAGGTCCTAAGAAAGTTTTATTAACGTTTACTTCATCATCATCAAGATCCTCTTCATCAGATTCATCAAAGCTTAAGGCTTCATTCATACCTTGATCTTGATCTAGAGAATCTTCCATCTTAATATCTAAATTAAGCAAAAACCTCTTCCTTTTAATTAGACTGATAAAGTTATCTTTAAAAATAGGCTTTTCAATAGAGAAAACTTGTTCTAAAGAAATAGTCACTTGCATCTTTAGGAAAATTTCATCTAAAATCTGCATAGAATCTATTTTTCTCTCAATTTCTGAAATCAAGATGGCTTTAGGTTTTCTCTTTGGTTCCTTTTGTTTTTGCTCAGGATCTATTTTTTGATCATGTTCTTGTGTTTGTTCTTGAGTTTTCTTTGATTGTTCTAGTTTCTCTAAAGGCTTTGGTTTCGGTTTTCTTTGCTTTGTCTTCTTACCTTTTTGTTTCTCCTCTTGCAATTTTTGTTCATTTGGACGTTGTGATTCTTGTTTTTCATCTTTGGGTTTTGATGCTTACCCCTTGCTTTATGATGATTTATATTCCCTCTTAGGTTTATTTTTGAGTCACTCTTCTTTCACTAGGCTTAGTTTCATCTCTTTTTCATTTTTCTTCTACATTGGATATGTGAGAAATAAGAGTTTGATCTTCTATCGATGATTCCCAAGCCATTATTCTCCTAATCTCTTCTCGTGCTCTTACTAATGCCTGTACAAAAAAGTCAACTTCCTTTGTGGGTTTACTTGATTCTACTTCTTGTTCATCAAGGGCTTCTAGTTTCACCCCTCTAGTTCTTGCATCCATTATGGTTATATTTTCATAATGCTTTTTCGTTCCTCCCTTAATATAATTTCCTTGCAAAGGTAGCCTAGATTGATAGTGACAGACCTTCTTGTCTATGTCTATTACTAGTCATTGCTCCTTAGTGGCCTTCAATACTTCACAATCTCTCAAAAAGTTCTCTAACGAATCACAACAAGGACACCTATGAGAACCACACACAAAACCATTTAGATTTTGAGGATTTTGATTAACGTGTGGTGAGAAATTTTGAATTTGAGGATTTTCTTCATAAGGTATTGCATAAAGAGGATAATTAGGATTTTGATATGGAAATTGATGTATTTGAGGAGCTTGGGGAGTAGCATGTCGTACTTGAGATAAAAGAGGAGCTTCCATAGTATAGGATTTTGAAAAGTTGTTTGAGAAGCTTGAGGATACATGTTTTGATACATTTGAGGATTTTGCACATGAGGATGAGGATTTTGCATTGAAGGATTATGCATTGGAGGAACTTGATATGTTTGAGTAGGAGCTACATGTGGATTTTAATTAGGAGCTATAACATGTTGATTAGGCTCTTGAAAAGACATTGGGTTCATTTGATTTTGGAAAGTTTTGATGTAATTTGATTGTAAAGCATCTACAATCTTGGCCAAATTGCATTGGTAGCAATAAGACTTTCTTTTTGCTTGAGAATTTCCACTTGAGATTGTTCAACTGCACTTTTATTTGGCTCTACTTTAAAACCTTGACCAGGCTTCATCATTTGAGACTTTGGAGTAAAGTCTATGGGCTACAACCTCTAATACTTTATGAAATTTTCGCCGATTGTCAGTAAGACCATAATGCTTATTCGGCTCTTCTAATCACTGTTCAACTTTCCTACAAGTTTTAAGATGAAGAAGCTTAAGAAAATTGCTCACAAGATCAGGTTCCAAAGTTATCTTATCCTCATTAGGAAGTTATTAATAGTGTCTAATATACTCATTTTGTAAGTGAGTAATAGAGCTACTAGGCTTTGGAGAATTAACCCATCATAAGAATCCATCCCGATAATGTTGGCTATAATCCTCAAGATAGAATTCTTTGAGCATCTCCTTTCTAAAATCACTCTAAGCAAGACTATCATATTGAGTGACACGGTTTATGATAGAGCTAAAAACAATTCATTCTAAGTACATTATCAAAAGATCTTTGGGAAGACCAAAAATCATAGCTTGCTCTTCAAACAAATCAAAGTAGCTTGTAATGTTGATGCCATTGCATTTTAACTTCTCTCTCAACATAGAAGAGACTTGAATCCTTCCTCCATCTTACGTGAATATGCAAGTGATGAACAATGCTCTAGATCTCTCACAAATGCAGTTACTTCATGATAAAGATGTGCACAATATTGTGAGAAATCCACTGCAACACTCAAGAATAATGATAATGATGAAAAATATGCAACAAAGGATATGGATCACAACCTCCCAACAAGATCAGATGCAAATGTTGTGAAGCATGTTCACGTTGCGTTCAAATGTGGAGGTGATTGCAATTCGGGTGGATTAGGTCTGATTGCAGCACACACAGAGTGTATGGAGCTAGTGAGTGTAGGAAGGTGTTTGTGATCAAAATGTGAAGGTGAAGATGAAGTTGGGTATCAAGAGGAGAGATGTCATGATTTGATTATGGGAAGGGGAACATATAAATTCAAGATAAATGCATGAACATGAATGATGAGGAAAAAAGAAAACCATTCATATGAATCAAATTTGGAAAGGAAAAATGGTCCAAAAAAAAAACCATACACATGCATTGATTTTGAATGGAGGAATGATCCAAGAATGGAGCTTCTTATACACTTTCAAAATTGAAACATATGCATGGGTATTTGTGGATGGCATGAATGCATGTGGGTCATAATTTATGAACAAATAGAAACTTATTCCCTCAATGTGGATGGAGTATCCTCACTATTTCAACACAAGACTGAGGAGCTTTCTCACACATAGAAAGAGATAGAAGGAGACATGTAAAAACACATAAGAGACTAAGAGAGAAGAGACAAGATACATGAATTAAAAAATATTGTAATGACATACATGTACATGAATATTGTGATACGTCAAGTAACACCTCCATGAACATTTCCATGCATGTGTTTTTACATGGAACATGCTTATTTTTTATTCAGTAATGAAACATGTGACTGGACATCCATGTTTATTATTTTATCAACTGAGGTCAATTGCTTTCTCAACTGAGGGGCATGTTATAACTTATGGAATATGTTGAACAATGCATTGTTGGAGTGTTAAAT
>CM035406.1:237437839-237527839 GCA_020310875.1 Ceratopteris richardii | reverse complement strand
CGGACAACAACAGCAACAACAATTATGTCAACCAAGGCCGCCTCCAACAGGAGTAACATACACGAAATTCGGTGGATTCCTAGGAGATGATCCGGATGCTCACGTACGCACTTTCGAGATAAGTTATGCAGTTCTTAACCATCCACCGGATCAGGCGTATAAGGCCATTGTTTTTCAATCCACACTGGTTAATGAAGCAGCTAGATGGCTTACGGAATACGATATTAATAATTTCGGTACCTATGACGCAGTACGAGACGCTTTTCTGCAATGATTCAGGCTAAAGAAGAATCCCGCCGAAATCTTTGATTATTTACAGAACAACCGACAGAAGGCAAATCAGACTGTCCAGGAGTATGCTACACTCTTTAGAACACACTTGCGCAGATACCATAGGCCCACGCTAACTTACCTGATGATGTCATCACTCAGTGGTTCATCAATGGCTTAACCCCACAACTGAAACAGATCATGATCATAAGATGTGTCGGAGCTATGATGCTGGATGCAGTCATTGCCATGGCTTTGCAACTGGAATCCAAGGTCGGTGGATTTACAAAAGATCTGGAGTGGTTAAAAACAAACAAAAATATGGTTGAAGATATAACCAGATAAGTATACTGCGTCACATGCAAAAATTCAGGTCATACTAGTGCTAATTGTGCACTAAATCAAACGTTCTGCGCTATCTGCAACACTGCCGGACACACCACCGAAAATTGTGTCTTCAATGCCAGAATACAGGGAACAGCAACAGTCAATGCTGTTATTCAAGAACATGGACAGCCAGCGAATCACTATATACCTCCGCAACTGAGAAACAATCAACCACAAGGATATCAGAACTACCAAGGACAGAGGAACAACAATTATAATGCAAACTGCTGGCAGAACAGACCACCACCGGAAAATCCCAATTTACCACCGCCACGCTGTCATTTTTGTGGTGAATTTGGGCACATTAGAAGATTTTGCAAAGATGCAGCTGAGTATGATCAAAGGAAGAAGGAGCGACAAAACCCAATGGCCAACATGGTACAAATCACACCAGTAGAAACACAGACTGCTACAGTCCAGACCTGATCCGGTAAACAACTACAGTCGGTAGCAGAAATATTCGAACCTGGGATACGAGAACAACATAGGATGTATAACAAGGCTAGTCACTAGACCGCAACAGAACCACCAGGGTTTCCAGAACCTATTCCGGTGACCCAGGCTTCATCGACAAAGGAAGGAACACAACAAAAGGAAGCAGCAGCGGAGCCATCATCAGTAGTAGACGTGACAGCAGATACTTCTGCATCGGTAGAGACCTCAAGTTCAAAGGAACAGGATAACCAATCTCAACAGGCCTGGGAAATTTTATCCAAGGCATCTATCACCCTACCTCTAGGCCAACTTCTGGCCTTAGTACCTGGGATTCGACAACAGTTCCAGCAACAATTCAGTCCGATGCCTTCTTGTATTCCGGCAACAACAGCAGTTCAACCGGAACCTGATTCCACTGTCGATCATTCAGTTCCCTTGATTACAGTATGGTATAAGAATCATAAAATTACGCAGGTATTGATTGACGGAGGCTCTGGTGTTAACATTGCGACTGCAGCCTTATGCACAAGGTTAGGATGGACCGAAATCAAACCAGATCAATTTTTTGTCAGAATGGCAGATCAATCTAGAGTCCATTACGTAGGACTTGTGCGAAATGTACCCATTACTTTACAAGGTACGACCTCCAAAATGAACTTTGTTATACTAGATCTACCGGAATCCACTTTGGATTACAACCTTCTGTTCGGCCGACCCTAGCTGAAGCATGCGAAGGTAATACAGGACTAGTGTGCACAAGAGCTTACGTTCAAAGATGCCAACCGAAGATATGTGGTAAAATTAGATGCTATACAACCTTGCAAACTTCACACCAGACCATATTTTGCTGAACCAGTCCACATGTTAGATGGACTATCAGATGATGAAGAAGAGGAATTTCTGAAGAATAACACTGATTTAATGACCTTAGGGACTGTTGATCTATAGTCCGTGATAGAGGACTGGAGCACTTCAGTTTGTACAATTGTACCGATCACCGAAAAAACTAAGTAGGAAGATACTGTCTCAACACATGACGATGAATTACAATTGCTGTTCAAGTCAACAGACGATACAGAAAAACCGCAATAGTTTTATGTCCCCGAAGACCAGTTGACCACGTACAATCTAGGAGACAAAGATCATCCACGACCTGTAAAGATAAGGCAAAACTTACCGGAAACATTTAAAGCTGATTTGATTCGACTACTTTGCGAATTCTCAGACGTCTTTGCATGGGATTACAAAGACATGAAAGGATTAGATCCGCACATCTATCAGCATAGAGTTATGTTGAAGCCTGAAGCTAAACCGAACAAACAGCCCGGCTATCGGATGAATCCCAATTATGCATCACAGGTAAAAGCCGAACTTGATAGATTATTAAAAGTCGGATTCATCGTACCAGTAGAACATGCTAAATGGATTTCACCAATTGTGATCGTGCCAAAGAAAAATAAGCAACTACGAATCTGTGTAGACTACCGGAAATTAAACGCAGCAATAGTACCGGATTCTTTCCCGATCCCCTTTCTAGATACAATGCTCGATAGGGTAGCAGGTCATGAAATGTATTCATTCTTAGACGGATACAGTGGTTACAATCAGGTTAGAATGGCCGAAGCAGATGTACCAAAAACTGCATTCATTACCAATTGGGATGTCTTTGCTTGTACGGTAATGTGGTTTGGATTAAGAAATGCACCAAGCACCTTTCAACGATGTATGCAGGAGATTTTCTCTCCTTATCTCACTTCGTTTATGCAAGTATATCTCGATGACTTCTTGATTTTTAGGAAGATGATGGCACATTTGCTTCATCTACGATGCTGTTTTCAAAAGTACCAAGAGTACAGACTCTGCCTTAACCCAAGCAAATCTGTGTTTGCCGTTTCGTGTGGCAAACTACTTGGTCATATTGTATCTGCCCAAGGTATCCGAGTAGACCCAGATAAGATTTCGGCAATTTTAGAAGCCCCAGTACCCGCTACTCCAAAAGAAGTAATGCGTTTCATGGGTCAAGTACGGTGGCATGGCAGACACTTACAGTGGCTTGCTCATCTGGATGTACCACTGAACAAGCTAATCACAAAAGCTCCCCGACAGTTCGAATGGACTCAAGAATGCCAAACTACATTTGATCGACTCAAGTATTTATTGACACAGGCCCCAATCTTACAACCACCGGACTGGGACAATGCGTTCCATGTTTTTGTCGACGCTTCAGATATTGCGATTGGCAGTATTCTGATGCAGCAAACACATAAGTGGTTTCGCACCGTTTATTATGCCAGCAGAAGGCTTGCACCTGTAGAAAAGAACTATTCTACCACCGAAAGAGAATGTCTAGGATTAATTTACTCCATCAAAAAATTCAGATATTATCTACTAGGCCGGAAATTCACCTTCCATGTGGATCATGCTGCCCTCGTCTATCTAGTAAGACAACAACATTTAGGCGGACGATTAGCACGATGGGTGCTACTCTTGCAGGAATTCAACTATGAAGTCATCCACCGACCCGAAAATGCACATGCCTTAGCAGATTTCTTATCTCGCCTAGATTCCGGTGAAGCCCCGATAGGCATAGATGACACGACTCCAGCGATCTATAGTTCTGAGCCACTGACTGATGAGACTGCGGAATCACAAGCACCACCTACATATTACAATCAGATTCTAACTTTTCTCACCGAAGGATGCTTTCCATCCGAGACAGCCAAGGCAGTCCGAAGGAAAATTGCAGTCTTTAGTCCCCGATTCCGGATAGTTGCTAGAGAACTATATTATGTAGATCACACCGGAATCCTACTTCGCTGTGTCGCTCCGCATGAAATTAACTCAGTCATCACGATGGCTCACTCGACCCCTACTAGTGGTCACTTTGCCACAGATTTGACTCACTAGAAAATTCTGCAAGGAGGTCTCTGGTGGCCAACTATGTACAGAGATGTGACCCAATTTGTCAAACACTGCGATAACTGTCAAAGGTCTGGACAACCGCTGCAACGACACTTCTTTCCCTTACAGCCAGTCATGCCATTAGAACCATTTCAGAAATGGGGATTAGATTTTATCGGTCCGATCACACCTCCAGCAGTCTTCAGTAACAACAGATACATACTAACCTGTACAGACTACGCAACAAGATGGGTAGAAGCTTGGGCTTTACGGTCTGCTACAGCCGTTGCAGTAGCAAAGTGTCTGCTGAATGATGTCTTTCCACGTTTTGGCTTACCACTGGAAATTGTCTCAGATCAAGGTACTCACTTTGTAAATCAATTAATGAAGGTACTCACCCAATCCTTCCAGGTGACACACAAACTCGGCTCTCCGTATTACCCTCGTGCCAATGGTTTGGCCGAAAGTACAAACAAATCACTATTGAATATCCTCCGGAAACTGATTATGGAAGCACCGAAAATATGGGATCAACTACTACCTACAGTATTATGGGCATACCGAACTACATATAAGGTAACAACAGGCTTGACACCTTTCAAACTAGCTTATGGCTTAGAAGCAATAGCACCCATGGAAGTAGTCATCCCAAGTCTGCGTGTAGCAATCACTCAGAAGATGCTACCGGAAGATTCGCTGACAACACGAATGGACGCACTCAGAGAACTTGATGAGCACCGATGGCTCAGTTTTTTAACCATGCGCGAAGTACAACTAAGGCAAGCCAAGACACACGATCGATACTTGAAAACTCCAATCTTTTCGGTAGGTCAGCTCGTACTCTTCTACAATGCAAAGTCGGATAGAGCAGTAGGAAAGTTCAAACTACGATGGTTCGGCCCTTTTAAGATCTCAGAACAAATCGGTCCGACAACTTTTTGGTTGACTACGTTGACCAGAAATCCACTCCCAAAAGTAATCAATGGGTCGAAGCTGCGGCCATATCATCACGCCACTAGCCCGCATTAAATTTTTCGGCGGTGAATCGCGTTTTGTTTAATATTTCCTTGTTTTCTTTCTTCTTTTTATAAATAGCCGTGTTTTGAAAAATCTTTATGTTACCAGCCGCCCCCTTACCAGTCACTCAAGCACGCACGCCAACATGCAAACAGTATCATTCCCGCACCGCACAATGATACCCAACCCCCTTTCCCACCCCACCGTATTGTTCCTATTTAACCCTTTCGGCAGTGCCAAAAATCGCTACTGTGTTGAGTGTTAGTGTTCTCTGCGACCCCTTGCGCTCTCTATTCGTGTTCATTGTCTGTATCAGCAAACGCCATGGAAGCACTAGCCAATTATACTGCCTTCAATGATGGTATCCCTATCGAGGTAGGTGAATACCTGCGTTGCCGAGGGTTGGCCAACTTCGCTGAGTTGCCTTGGCACTCAGTGGACGCCCATCCCTTCTTCGCGCAAATCATACATGCCATCGCCCAGTCCCCTGCCACCGAACGCCAATGGATCTTCCCCTCGTTACCTTCGCGAACAGTCATCACCTTCCAAGCCTTCGCTGAAGCCTACTGCCTCAACTCGCAAGGCCGCAAAAATGGCCCTAGTATTCCCCCCGCCCACATGACCAAACTATTTCCCCGCTCTTCATCCAACGAATACGCCATTCTCTGTCGCCCCGAACCCGAACGATCTGCCCTGCAATTCCTAGTCGCCATACTCAACCTGCAGAAGTGCATCTACGGCATCTCCCGACCCTTCTATTCCGCCTTAGATTTAGCAGCCCGAGAGCCCGTAAACTTCGCCTCCTACTTTTTTCATGCATCCACAAAGAGTGTGTAGCTATAGTGAAGCAACTCCAAAAGGGAACCACCCCGCGCTCTCGCCTTCCCCATATCATATCATTCCTCTTCCCAGCCATCCTTGCCGCACAACCACCACCCCAAGGTCCCGTACTTAGGCACGAAGAATCAGTCCAACCACTCGACGACGATGAAGAAGAAGATGAGGAGATCAACCAACTCTTCCGCAATAAGAGGATCCGAATCAGTTCATCAGGAAGCGAAGCACAAGGTTCCATCGGGAAGGATCAGGAAAATGCTAAAGACAACCAAAACCAAGAAGAAACCTTCCACGACACAGCCACTTCCATACACAATGAATCATCGGCCGACCAACACGACCAACAGAATCCAATGCCAACAACGACTACCTCAACCGAAGAAGCATCAGAACACCAGGACGACGAGCACCAAGCTGTGGACGAAGCTCTCAACACCCTGTTAAAGGCCGTCGAATCCACCATCGCACACATCAACAATACCGAATCTACTTGATCACCACCAGTCAACCCTCTTCCCCCGCCATTTTCCGAATCTTCTTCATCCTCCCTCAATTATTCACCCCCAACATCCCCCCCAAATCAATACCCAAACCTCTACACCACCACAACATCCCCTTCTCCTCTCCTCCGTTCCGGTCTTTTCCGAGCTTGCTACCATGGGCCAATTACTTATTTCCCTCTCTCAACAACTTCCAGTACAACTTAGTGAGGTCGCAAATACCATTCGTCAAGAGTTGCAACACAAGGTCGACCTACTGGAAGCCGACATCATCCCCCTCCAGGAAGAAGTCAATGCCGTCAAAGCAGAGAACCATCAATTACAAATGAAAGTAGCAAATCTCCAAGGCCAAGTTTCGGCACACCAGGCCTTGATACAGCAAAGGGATGCAGCACTGGAGCAGCTTGCCGCCAAAGACCAGCTATTACACGTAGCACACGAAGAAATCCGGGAATTGAAGACCGTACTCGAAGAAAAAGAAGACATCAGCTCATCCCTCAAGGAATTGGTTGAAGAAACGAAGGTCCAATTGCAGGAAACCATCCAGAAAAATCAAGACCAACAGAGAGAAGCAGATCAAGTCAAAGACAAGCTACGAAGAGCCCAGGAATGTTTGGATGAGGTGAACAGAATGCTGAGACACCAATTAACCAGGGAAGCCAAATACCAAAAAGATCTAGCAAATGTTCGAAGAGAACGAGGTGCATACTCCAAAACGATCGAATTTCAGAACCAACAACTCGAGCGACTAGATAACCAATTGCGAAATCAGAAGGATCGAGTCACGGATATGCAGCAGAAGGTCACCGAAATGAAGATATCCCGGGAGGCCGCATTATCGAATGAGTTTTATTTACAAGAGGCCTTCTTACAAACCCAGACCAAAATTTTGTTAACCCAAGTCATAGCTCTTAGCTCCGTTAGAACGACGCCCAGTTATTAGAACCAACCACTTTAGTTCAGATGATAGAAACCATTAAAAAGAAAATTACCCGAACGTTTAGGCTCGCCCGAAACATGTATTTAGAAGGACTCGTAGCAGAAACATAGGAACCTGCGGGTTTGAGTCCACCGAGCGTGCCAGTGTTAGACGGCTGCCGAATAAGGACAAATGTGCTAGGACAAGCGTCTTAAATGTAAAAGAACCTTTCGGGAAACGCGCAGGTAACTAAAGATTCGCGCACCCTTGTAAAAAAATCTTCTATATAAGGCAATGAGAAAAGAGAGCCCGAGAGCCTATTTTTTCTTTTGAGGAATTATAAGCTTATTGTTTGAAGTGTGTAGGTCATTGAGAGATTGAACTCTACTCTGTTCTGTTCTGTTCTGTGCTCCGTCTAGTCGTTTATTTGCACCTTAGTGTAGAGTTACAAATCGGTTGTATACGAATCTGTTCGATAATGGTTGAGTGTGTCTCTGAGTGTTATCAAGTTGCAGTGTGTTGTTTGTCAGTTCTTCGGCGGAACAAGGGAATGTGGAAGTAGTCCCGAACTGTTTGCCTATTAATGTTTTCTGTAAGTGACCGAATTCGATACAGTAGTCTACGTTCACTGTTGATTCCGATCACAGGAAGACTAGTATCTGTAATGGTCTGAAGGTGAGTAGGACACTGATAAGTCTGTGACTAGTCGATTGTTATTAAAATATTTGTTGTTCGAGTTTAGCATACGGTGAATTCTCATAACTTCAAGGTATAGATGTCTGTTTGATGTAACTGTTTGTTCTGAAGGAGTGCGTATTAAGTGATCTCCGTTTACTGAAGTATATTATTCTATTGAATACAAGTAACCGGACTACTGCTCAGATCGCTATAGCAGGATCAGTTTGGAAGTTCTAAGTCTAGTACACTGAACAACTGATAAGAATTGAGTACTGAGCTAAGAGAGAGAGAGAGAGAGAGTATTTATGCTTTGTGTACGAAGTTGGGAAAATAGTACAGGGCCTCTGTCTAACAGACCCCTACCACTCCCAAGAACCCACGTGGCTAAGAGTTAAGGTACTTTTAATTATCACGGTAGTATTGATTAGATCAACCAGTAACCTGAAATCAGAGTCTGTAGTCTTTAACGGCTAACAGGACACATATGATATTTGAATCTCTTTTCTTAGAACCGTTTCTCATACATAGTGATAATGAACTTCAATATGTTTAGTCCTTGCATGGAAAATAGGATTAGCAGCCAAATGAATAGAACTCATATTGTCACAAAAAATAGTTCGAGTTCCAAACTCCAATCCAAGATCTCTGAATAATGTCTTCATCCACATAGCTTCTTGTGTAGCTATGGCAAGACCTCTATATTCAGCTTCAGTAGAAGAGAGAGCAACTGTGGGTTGCTTCTTGGATGACCATGAAATAAGCTTTGAACCTGCAAAGGTAAGATAACCTGAAGTGCTCCTTCTATCTTCTTTGGAGCCAGCCCAATCTGCATCAGAAAATAGCTTCAAACCTAAATCAGATACATAAGGATAATAAAGTCCTTCATTTATGGCTCCTTTGAGATACTTGAGAATCCTTTTGGCAGCATCCATATGTGGTTTCCTTGGTGTGTGCATAAATTGACTTAGCACACTCACACTGTAACATATATCTACTCTTGTCAATGTGGCATAGTTGAGACTACCCACTAGACTTTGATATGATGTGATGTCCTCTATGAGTTCACCTTCATGTGAGCTCAATTTGTGATTGACCTCCATTGGAGTACCTGCAATCTTACAATCTTGCATCTTGAATTTTGCCAACATGTCCTAATGTACTTTCTTTGAGTGAGAAACAAACCATGATCTTTGTAGACAACTTCCAAGCCTAGGAAGTAGGTAAGTGAACCCATATCACTTATCTTGAACTCTTCTCTCATCTGATCTTTGATCTTCTTCATAGCATCTGCATCATTTCCTGTCAATATAATATCATCTACATATACACATAAGTAGATGACCTCAGAATTACTCTTTTTAATAAAGAGTGAAGGATCTGCCTTGCTTGGTTGAAAGCCTTTGTCCTGTAAGAATGAAACAAGCCTGAAATTCCAAGCTCTAGGAGCTTGCTTGAGACCATACAATGCTTTGTTAAGTTTACACACATAATCAGGATAAACTTGATTCTCAAAACCAAGTGGTTGTGCCATATATACCTCTTCTGTTATCCAACCATTCAAGAATGCATTCTTTACATCTAGTTGAAGTATCTTCCAATTCTTGGAAGAGGAAATACTAAGCAAAGCCCTAATAGTAGGCATATTTGCCACAGGAGAGAAGGTCTCCTCATAATCAATTCCCTGAGTTTGTGCAAAGCCTTTTTCTACAAGCCTTGCCTTATACCTGTTAATGGAACCATCATAATTCTTCTTGAGTTTATAGACCCATCTTGAGCCTATTACCTTCATGGATGAAGTCTTCGGCACCAAATCCCAAGTGTTGTTTTCCTCAAGTGCTTCAATCCCTTCCTTCATTGCATGCTTCCATTCTGATTTTGCTTTGGCCTCTTCAAAGGATGATGGCTCCTCTTGGTTTATGTCCTGTGCTCTGTAGATAGAATGTTTAGTTACTAATGAGGTGTCAAACCCATACCTTTCTGGTTTTTTCTTTTCCCTCATAGATCTTCTTAGGCCATGATGTGATGATTCTGCCTCATGTCCAAGTTCCTACAATTTTGCTTTACCTTTAGACTTCCATGCTTTGATCTTTTCCATCTGAGATTCTTCATCATCCTCTGAGGTGTCTTGTTCTTCAATCTTTGGTTGTTCTCTACCAAGCTTTGGAAAATCTTCTTCAAGATCATATGGTAAATTGACCTTCCTACATGAATCTTCATACCATGAATTGTTCTCATCAAAAACTACATCTCTCCTTACCAAGAATCCTTTGTTGGTAGGGTTGTATAACCTGTAGCCCTTTTGATTGTTGTCATATCCAATAAATACACAACTTTCTGCCTTTGGATCCATCTTGCCTCTAACCTGTGAAGGAACATGAGCAAAGCAATACATCCAAAAATTTTACAATGATCTAAGCTTGGTCTTCTTCCATTCCAAGCCTCATATGGAATCATCCCATCAAGGGATTTTGAAGGCAACATGTTAATCAAGTAAGTGGCTGTAGATACAGCCTCAGCCCATAGATAATTAGGCAAATGCATTTCATTTAGCATGGACCTTGCAGCTTCAACAATTGTCCTGTTCCTCCTTTCTGCCACTCCATTTTGCTCAGGAGTGTACCTTGTAGTTACCTATCTTTTGATTCCTCTTTCTTGAAAAAAAGAATCAAACTCATGGGAGAAGTATTCTCCCCCTCCATCTGACCTTAGCCTTTTTAGTGATTTACCATTTTGATTCTCCACAAGAGCCAAATATCTTTTGAAACATGAAAAAACTTCATCTTTGTGTTTCATAAAGAATAGGATAGTCCATCTGCTGCAATCATCAATAAAGGAGACATAATACCTTGATCCAGATATTGAAGCTTCCTTGCTAGGTCCCCATACATCTCTATGAACCAACTCCAAGAGATCTCCATGCATATAACCTTTCTTCATGAATGGTAACCTGTGAGACTTTCCAAATTGACATGCACTACACTTATAAATCATATGTTGTTTTGACAAATTAGGGAGTCCAAGTACACTTTGGTCCCTGCAAATTTGCTTTAATGACCTTTCACCAATATGTGCTAACCTTTTGTGCCATACTTCCAATTCTGTGAGTGTCTGACTACCATAATTAGAGAGAGCAATGTTTCTAGTGTCTTGTAATTCAAATGTGAACAATCTACGTGCCTTTTCACCTTTTGCAATTCTTCTGAATCCTTGACTTGGATCTTCAACAAATGCTCCTGCTTTTGTGAACCTAACTTGCAACCCTTTCTCTACTATCTGCCCAACACTTATCAAATTCTTTGTAATGGTAGGGACATAGAGTACCTTATTGAGTAGGTTGATGTTTCCATCAGGTGCTTTGACATTGCCTATTTTCTCCACAAGATGTCTTGTATCATCTCCTGTTTGTACCTCATGCTTATTCCTTGGATCTTCTAAATCTGATAGGAGTGCCACATTTCCTGCCACATGATTTGAACAACCTGAATCTATGTAGAAAACATGCTCATCAGATTTACCTTGTGGCATAGCCATGTTCATGATCAATAATGAATCCTCTTTGTTTGAGTTTTCTGTGTAGTTATTGAACTCTCTCCTTCCTTTGTAGCCTCCTTGATAGTTTGAATGATTGTAGTTGTTGTAGTTGCCATGATAATTGTTGAACCTTCCTCTTGAGTAGCCATAGCTTCCTCTATTGTATCCTCTGCCTCTTTGATTCCTGGAATTCCTAAAACAATTTTCAGTTGTATGATTAGTTAATCCACAAATAGAACATGAGTTGGAGTCTTGGGATCTCCTCTTGCCTTGTCTACCTCCTCTTCCTCTACCTCTGCCATGTCTTCCTCTACCTGCATAGTTAGCTTGATATGTTCCTACTTCATCATCCACTTTCTTTGCCTTTCCTTTGTTATCTTTGGACTTTCTTTTAACAGTGTATAAAGCTGAAGATTGATTACCTTTTGAGCTTTCTCCATTTTTTGATAAGCTTTGCCTCTTAAGTAAGTAGTTGTACAATGAGTGTATTGAAATCAGGTACATGCATGTCCATGTACAAATCCATAGTTGTGGTGAATTCTTCCCACTTGTCATCTGCCTTCAAGCCATTGATGACCTGCCTTACAATTTGCTCTTCATCTATTACCTCTCCAATGCTTCCCAACTGATCTGCTATGTCCTTGAGCTTTGTGACAAAATCTGTCACATTTTGTTTGGGAGCCTTCTTGAGAGTTGTGAAATCCAGCCATAGTTAATGCTTCCTAGCTTTGGTACTTGAAGAGAAGAAGGCTTCAAGTGCATCCCACACTTCTTGAGATGTCTTACAACTTCTAATGTGAGGCAACAAAAAATCTGAGATAGAGTTGAGGAGATAAGAGCTTGCAAGTGCATCCTTGGAGCACCATGTGCTCAATCTTTCTTGCTCCTCTTGTGTTGGTTGACTTTCGTTACTGAAAGTTGGCATAACTTCATCTCCAGCCACATAACCATATAAACTTCTACCTTGGAGATAAGCTTCCATTCTTAATGACCAAGCTGAGTAGTTATCTCTCTCCAATTTTTCAATTGATGAAGGAAATCCATCTGCCATGTTGTCCAACCTTGCTCTGATACCAGTGTGAAGAGATGGATAGGTATGTGCTTGAAGATGAAGAGGTGTTGCAAAATCCTTGATCTACACCAGCCAAATGTACTCCAAGAGTATATGGTGGGCCCTTTTAGCTTGCCAATGGATGTATTAGACACCCTATGTACCTTGGAAGATCACTCTAAAAAAGATAGATCAAAGCAGATAAGTTCGAGTTAGCTCAGAGGTGAAAAACTTGCTATTTTGGTTCATACACCTGTCCACTATTTTGCATAATTCTCTGAGCACAGTAGCAATTAGCTTAATTCCTCTTGGGGAATCTAGTTAACTTAAAGATCTAACTTTCAAGAGTAATCTCCTAAAAAATAATGAACCACACATTGAGAATGCGTTTTAACAAGTGATGACATTATCCCGATTTTCACGGGCTGCCACAGTTTGAGACCAGTGAGCAAAAAAATGATCCTAACTCCAGATTTAAGAATCCACTGATTATGAAACTTTGTATGCTTATCCTAGACAGTAAGATAAATCCAACAAGCTTTGAATCATTGACTTTGGGTAAGTACACATTGAGAAATGGCTCTGACAAGGTGAGTGAAGAAATCGGGTACCTGACAGAGAAGTGAAAATGAACAGACACTATTGACTGCAACTGAACATAACTGAAGATTACAACATCCAAATGACATGAAGATTTGTGAGCATATAGTAGAATTATAGAGCTAACTTTAACAAGTTAAATCACTGAAAATGATGCACCAAGCTCAGAGAACACATCTCTACAATCTGACTAAGAAAACTGAGAGTAATGGCAGTGAGTAGTACACTTCACAAGAACATGGACATATGAACTCAAATAATCATGAAAATGAAAGTATATTGCTTGTACAATACAATGACTTACTGATATATATGTTTTCCTTGTAATCATACCTTGATATGGCATAAAGCTCAGCTCTTGGAGGTCTTCACATAGGTCTCTCTAACCACGACTAAAGCTGCCATCTATTTATAGTTGAGTTTGGGAGGCTAACTTCCCTCAATCACTCTCCAATCAATTAGTGATTGATTTGATTCTCTACCTACCAAAAATCACAAACTCGTGGATCCTCTTTCCCTTTTTGATGAAGTGGACTCAACCACTTAAGATTCTTTCACTTTTACATTAAGTAAACTCTTCAAAAGTTACAAGAGGTAGTTCACAAGTGAACTCTACATAGTCTTCATTTTAAAGCTTCTTTTATGGCTTTGTGGGACTCAAGCCAATACTTAGGCTTGTCATAGACTTGCACCAACATGAGCTCCTCTCGGCCTCATGAGACACTATCATGGTGCTTGTGGAGGTAATTTTTTCTTGTTGTGCCAAACATATACACATGTTTTGGTTTGCCAGTACAAGCACCTCAAATTCTGCTACAAGTTTAGCAAAGCTTGATAGGATAGTTTTGCTCAACTTATTGAGATACAATCATTTTTTTGCATCAGGGTATTTTATTCATTGGCCATGCATGGAGTAATGATGTATTTCATACATTGGCTATTGAGCACAAGTTTGATGGTACCAATTACCCATTATGGGAATATATGATGCCTCATGTATTGGTCACAAAAGGAATGTGGAAAATTGTGCAAGGTGTTGATAAACAACCTACTACACCTCCAAATACAAGTATTAAAGGTAATGTAAATGGCATTGAAGATGAGGATCTTCAAATTCCTATTCATGCTATGGTTCTTACTACACCTACTATAGAGAACCTTCAATGGGATGACAAAGATGCTCAGGCACATGCATTGATAGCTTTGTCTATTACACATGCCATCATCCCTCAAATTCAATTAGGGAAAATAGCTAAGGATGCTTGGGATACACATATCATGTTATACCAGAAAAGAAATGAGGCTCATGTTGCTTAGCTCCAAAAACAATTGGAGAGCAAGAATATGACTGAAGGAGGTTTTACAGACAATAATTTTTTGGCAAAGATCAAAGATTTGAAGGAACAATTGATTTCTATTGATGAAATCTTGCAAGATAGTTCACTTGTGAAAATTGTTATTTAATAATCTTCCAGATTCATATATGAGTTTTGCTTCTACTCTTCAATTGATGATGAAAGGCAATCCAAATGCCTTAAAATTTGAGGACTTAGTCTTTTGTTTGTTGCAAGAAGATCATTCGAGGTAGAGTAGGTCCATTATGCATGTAGTAGATCAAGCTTTGTTAGCTAATTAGAAGGGCAAAGGTAAATGGAGCTCATCTACTAGTAAGCACAAATCTACTAATTGTATATAGTTCAAAAAGGAAGACAAAGACATGAAAACATACAAAAAAGAAGAAATTGTTTTGCAAATAATGTAAAGGAAATGATCATGTCACGAAGAGTTACCCAAAACTTGTTACAAAAGAGGCAAAGAAAGAAAAGATGCTAGAATGGATGTTCTAGGGCCTCTACACCTAAAACAATATCTACTAATCTTGTGAAAAATAAAGAATGGGCGTTCACTATGATTTAAAGTTATGACCCATCTTCTCATGATCATTGCATGTGTGTAGTAGACTCAGATGTTTGGTACTTTGATAGTGAGGCAACCAAACATATAACCTTGCAATGAAATTTCTTGAGTTCACTTGATCCCGCCCCTATAGGGAATACTATCACATGTGCCAAAACTCCTCTAATCCTATCATGGGAGTTGGTAAGATCATTTTGAATACCACCAATGGAAGTTGTTTCACATTTTCAGGTGCTTTGTTTATGCCAAGAATTAAGAAAAATCTGTTATGAGTTTCAACATTAGCCAAGATTGGCTTGGTTGTGAAATTTGTTGATGGTATATGTATAGTTCATGATCTATCAAATGATGATGTCATTATTAATTATGGCATTTTATGTCATGGGTTGTATAAGCTCATAGATTATGCAAAGTTTATGAATGATTCAACATGTACAATTCAAGATTCTTAGGCTATGTCAGATGCAAAGCTTTGTCATGCACGCTTTGGTCATTTGAATTATGCTAGTTTGCTATGCCTTTAGAAATATGAAATGGTGCCCTCTCTGCTCAAACTTGAGGAACCTTGTAGACGTGTTTGTGAAGGCTATATTTTGGGCAAAATATAGTGTTCCTCCTTCCCAAAATATGGTTCAGTTTGAGCTAGTAAAACACTATAGCTTGTTCAAGGTGATGTCTGTGATCCTATGTAGACACCTTCTTTTTTGAACTACCTTTACTTTGTGACTTTTATTGATGATTTTTCTAGGCCCACATGGGTGTATCCCTAGAAAGAAAAGTCGTGAAGTGTTTTTGTGCTTCAAAAAATTTTTGGTTCTCGTAGAGAATGTGTTAGCATGTAAAATCGGAACCCTCGGTTCTGATGGGGGGGATACATGTCTTCGTATTTCAATGCATTTCTCGCTGAGCATGGGATAAAACATCAATGTACAGTGTTACATGTCAACAAAATGGTGGTTTTGAAAGAAAGAATGGGTCTCTCATGGAGATGGAAAGGTGTACGGTCCAAAGTCATGCTTTACCACATAGTTTCTAGATTGAGGACGTTATGTGTGAAATATATGTACTTAACATGTGTCCCAACAAAGAACTATATTCTATCACTCCATATGAGGCTTGGCATGGTCGCAAGCCATGTATTTCTCATTTGTGTGTCTTTGATTGTTTGGCATATGAATTAGTTCCTAAACAACAATGCAAAAAATTGGATGATAAAGCAGTGAAATGTAATTTTGTTGGGTACATTCTTGAAAACATGCCTCATTTGAGATGTCAGATTATGGGTATTTGCATCATTATTTGGGCACTCAACATATGCAAGTTGATGGTATAATAGCTGTGTGAAAAAAAAAATATATCGACACATTATTGTAGCATTTTGGACTTAAAGATTGCAAACATATTGCCACTCCTATGGAAATAGGTTTATGGTTGAGTCTTCACGATGTTGGAGATGCATTTAATGTTTTTCTCTATCAACAGTCTATTGGATGCTTGATTTACTTATGCATAACTCGGCGTGATATTTAGTTTGTGGTCTCATAGATGAGCAAGTTTATGCATTGCTCAAGTGTCTAGCATTGGCAAGTGGTTAAGCGCAACCTTCACTACTTGAGTGGTACTCAAATATTTGGATTGTTTTATCCCAAGAGGGGATCACTACCACCAGATTTACATGGTTTTTTTTACTATGATTGGGTGGGTTTCTATGACACTCATGTGTCCACTAGTGGTTTTTGTGTCATGCTTGCTAGCTCATGCATATGTTGGTTGAGCAAGAAGAATCCTACTATGGCCACTTCTAGTTGTGATGCTGAGTATAGTGCAATTTTCACTGAGTGTGTGTGGCTTAGACACCTTTTGGTTGATTTTGGTGTTGGTTAGTCTTCTCCCACCACCATCTTCACTATCAGTTAAAGTGCATTGGCAGTTGTGAGGAACACTTTGTTCTATGCTCACACTAAGCACAATGAGGTGCACTATCATTATTTCAGGGAGAGGTTGTTTTCTCTCTTTCTACCACATCGTCTCCTGTACATATTTTTTTCTATTTGCTGATAAAAGGTTGGGACAATGAAAGCTCAAAACATTCGTTAATCTCTTAGGTGGAAGAACTATCAGTTTCTGAGTATGTATTTGATTCACCGATCTCCTCTTCAAGATCTTTGCGGCCATCTGAAGCCCTTGTAGAGCTTTTCTCCTAAAAGCCTGACAAGGAACTACAGTCATCCTCAGATTCTAATGCCTCATGTGACAACCCGCCAGTTGGATCAGCCGACTGATTCATCCATTCTCCTCTCTCTCTCTCTCTGCGTAACAAAAGTTACAAGCACGCACAGAAGAAAGAGAGAACAATTGACAAACAACTAGTCCCTGAATGAAACGATGCAGACAGCGCCTCTCTCTCTCTCTCTCTCTCTCTCGCTCGCGGACGAAGTCTAAAAAAAGTAGTACCTGTAAGAAAAATCATTAGCAAAAAAAACATACTCATTCATTCTTTTAAATACACAAATGCTCACACAGATATGCACGTACGCATTTCCTACTAACTCAAAGACAACATCACTTAAAACATGCATACTAAACAAACTCATGCATACTTAGTGTAACTCAAACTAGCTTAGAGTAAACTATAACTTTTACTAACGTAATATTTATAGTTTTTATTATTAATATAATAAACTATAATAATTAAATATATTAAATATTAATGAATTTAACTATTAGTTATTGTTTAAAATAACTTTCATATAATCTTAATGCATTAAACTTTATTTTAATAGTGACACTAACTTATATTAGGTAAATTAATTAATAATTAAGTCAATTAATACTTATAATTGCCACACATATAGTTAGGTTTATGTTTTTAATCTATTGAAAACTATAATTATAAGGTTTCACTTATATTATGTTTTAAGTTAAATAAATATCATAATTAACATAGTTTAGGCTCATAGGAAATACTAGTTCAATTTATTAAGGTAAATCATTTTTACAATAACCATTTAAGGTAACATACTAACCATAAAGTTACTACAATCACATGAAGTAAATAGACAAATTCACTTATGAACAATCAAGTTAAGATATATTCATATGGAAACATTAACATGTATAAACTCTTAGGCCAATTCATACATATAAACACAAATGCATCCTCTCACTTAGTTATCCACATAATACACATCTTTATAGTTCATAAGTAAAGTCATTTATGAAATTAAGAAGATTAAGACTATAGAGGGTATAGATAAAGATAAATTTAAAGATAACTTCAAGGGTTCAGCCGAATATCTTTTCCCATTGTTCTAAATTCTAAATATATGTCCATCTTTTGCCTGCAGGTACTTCAAGGAAAAATTAGTCAATAAAAAAAAAACAAATGTAAGAGAGATTTCACTTAATTGATTTTAAATCAAAATATTTTTATTTTTCCATATAACAGTTCAAGTGAGGAAATCCTTCCGACAACGCTCTAGAGCAGGAGGTTCTAGGAGTCGATCTACAGGTAGCTCTGGAGGAGGCAGTTGTTGTGGAGGTAGTGCGATAGACATTGCAACACAGACTTCTACTCCTCGAGCGAGTACCTCATGGAACACCACATACACCTTGGGGTGCTCATGTCCATGATGATTCCAAGGTATACAGTATCCATCATGGAGCTCCTATGATGGATGCAACTAGAAAGGCCATGCGTCAACATATACGAAAACTTTACTCCATACAATTTGGAAACTCTATTATGTTGAAATGGAGTGAACAAAATAAATATAAAAAAATTATATCGCAAAAACTATCTATCAGGAGTTCTGACCACATGGGCATCCTCTTGTCAGTTAAGAGTGGATTCTACACACCGCATGTGAAGTTATGTCCCATCGATGATCCGAGGCTCGTGATGCTTTCAGAGTAGGCTTACCAAAGCTTGTATGGTTAGATGTTGAGGAGTGGGATATGATTCTCGACCAGCAACAACAGACTCCTGACCGATATCGACAGCACTGAGATGTCGTAGCCACATGTTTAGATACAGTTGGACCCTCACATTTGGGCAACAACGGATATGATACTATGTGTCACCATTTTGTAAGTACCATTTGGTTATTGAATTTGTTTGTGTTAAGCATGTCATGTATGCTCATCTAATGTTTTGTATATTTGTTGCGCAAGCTGGCAATGGGTTTTCCTCCAACATGAAGGGATGAGGCTTATGGATATTGTCATGGATTGATTGCATTATTAGAGGACTTGGAGGGATGCGGTACGGTCATTTGAAGGGAGCACTTGTGATGAGGTGATGAATTTAGAAACTTGGTTTTTACTTGTTTTTTATAATCTCATGTGAATTTATCTCATTTCATGAATGTTCTTTGTTGCAGGTCTGCTGATATGGATGTTCTAATCCTTTTGTGCATGTGTATGACAGTGGTGTGCCACAATTTTGTATTTGGCTCATATATGGGAGAGGTGTACCAGAATTTTGTATTTGATTCTTATATGGAAATTTTTTGCCACGTTTTGTATTTGCCTCGTATATGATGGTGGTTTGCCACACTCTTGTATATGCTTCATTTATGAAATATATAACTTTTTCTGTACATGGTTCATTTTGGTCATCTCTTTTGTGTCCTATGAGCGACAGTACGCCCAGGATGGTCAGTAGTATGCACGACGATACGCCCAACAATCTTGGGTATAGGTGTCGATATGAGCGTCGATATTTCTTTTGCTCATACCGATGCTCATACTGACACCTAACTAGCACATATACCATCATTTTGGTTTTGATGCCTATATTGACACTTACAGAGGGGTCGGGGAAAAAAGACAGCCGTTTAATTTCCTCGATAAAAGCCTAAGTATGTGCCCGATATGTTGTATTGGATACATGTAGGGATCAAATTGTTTAAGGGATATCAAAGATATCAAAGCAACACATGATCAACATATGTGATGCATGTCAAATTGGGAACACACAGAGACAAAATTTCAATGACAAAGGCTACATTGACAACAATTTTTTTGACTTAGCACACATTGATGTGTGGGGACCAAGTCAAGAACCTTCATTTGCAGGATCAAGGTATTATTTCTTATTTATTGATGACCATAGTAGAGGCAAGAGGGAACTGACTACCACGTACTCTCCTCAACTAAATGGAATTGCCGAAAGAAGAAACAAGACATGGGTTGGATAAGCCAGAATAATGCTTGAAGAGAAGAGGTTGCCACATTAGCCATGGTGAGAGGATATTTCAACTATTGTGTACCTCGTCAATAGATTATCATCCAAATCACTTCAAGGTATGAATCCTTATGAAGCATGGCATGGAAGAAAACCTAGTCTTGGAAATTGCAAGTTGTTGAACTCTTTAGCTTATGTTCATGTACCATCACAAATAAGAGGTAAGCTAGATGAAAGGGCAATAAAGGTAGTGTTTATTGGGTATGAATCAACTCAAATGGGTTGTAGGTTCTATGATCCTTCAACCAAGCAATTCACTACAAGTAGGGATGTTGTGTTTGAAGTACAGATGTCTTTGTATGATGAATACAAACAGAAGGTAACTCTACCATATGATCTGAATTCCAATTCTCATAAACTAGGAAGCAAACATGATACACAGGTCTAGGATCCAAGACGTAATAGAGATGAGGACCAAGAAGATCAACAAGGGAAAAGAAACAACCACAAAGGCATGGATATGATTCCACATTTGTTAAAAAACATTCAATCTACTTGGAAAAAGACTCAATTTCAGAAGAACCCTCAACCTATGAGGAGGAAAAGGGAACCCTTAATTGAGAATGAACCATGAAAGAAGAAATAGATGCATTGAAGGAGATTGACACTTGGGATTTGGTTCGAACATCACCCAATTAAAAGTTAATTGCTCATAGATGGGTATTTAAAAGAAATTTAGATGGATAAATTTGTAGGTAGAAGGCAAGATTGGTTGCCAGAGGATACTCACAAACTCATCGTATAGACTATGAGGAAACATTCTCACCAATTGCAAAGATGACTACAATCAAGAAATTGATAATTGTAATTGCTACAAGAAATTAGAGAATCCTCCAATTTGATGTAAGAAATTCATTTCTAAATGGTTGGATAAGTGAAGAGATATACATTTCACAACCTCCAAGTTTTGAGAACCCTTATCATGCATCTTATATTTGCATACTTAAGAAAGCATTGTATGGATGAAACAAGCTCCTAGATCTTGGAATTAGAGGCTTGCTACTTACCTTCAAGATCAAGGGTTTAGACCTAACAATTCAAATCCTTCTGTATTCATTAAAAGGGATCACAATGAGGTTAGCTATCTATTTGTATATGTAGATTATATAATTTTGATAGGTTATGATCTGAATGACATACAGAGGATGAAGAGACACATGCAAGAGGAGTTCAAAATCACTGATTTAGGTGAGCTCACATTTTTCGTAGGCATGTAGGTCATATACATAGGTGAAGGAATGTATTTAACTCAGAGGAGATACATTTAGGATCCACTTCTTAAGTTCAAAGTGGAGAACACCAAACCTATATGTACACCTTAAGAAATGAATCATAAAATTAGTGTTTATAAAGTTAAGAAAATTGAAGACACTAAAGAGTATGAAAGCTTGGTAGGTATCTTGATATATGCTACTCATACAAGGGCACATATCTCATATAGTGTAGGCGTGCGAAGCCAATTCATGCACTCACCAAGGCGACCACGCATGGATGCAAATAAGAGACTACACATGGATGTAGCTAAGAGAGTACTTAAATACCTCAAAGGTACAATCAAGGAAGGTATATTCTATCCTTACTCTTTAGATTTTGATATCAAAATCTATTCAGATGCAGATTGGGTAGGAGATAAGGATGATAGAAGAAGTACCTCTAGTTACTTAGCATTTGCAATTTCAAAGCTAGTGTCATGGAGTTCCAAGAAGCAACCAAGAGTTGCTTTATCCTCAACTAAAGTAGACTATGGATATTGGACCATAGCAACTCAAGAGGAGATATGGTTGAAGGCATTCTATATAGATTTGGGACTTGCGATTGCCAAACCTCACATATTTGGTGATAATGTAACTTCCATGCACCTAGCAACAAACCCTATTTTTGAGGCAAGAACCAAACACATAGTGGTTTATTACCACTTCATCAAGGAGAAGCTCATGGCAAAGTAGATTAAGGTTTCTTTTGTTCAAACAAAAAAGCAAGTAGTAGATATGATGACAAAGGCACTTGATGGAATAAAGCTTTGCAGATTTAAATCAATGGCAAGTATTCAACCTCTTAGAGAATGAAGACTTGGGCATACTTTAGGTTGCATGGGATTTTTTAGAACATCAATCTTACACTATGTTTGAGGCGGATTTGATCTCCATCAAAAATCTATCATTTCAATTATGTCAAAAAATATCCACTAAAGAGTTCTTTTATTTATGCTCATTTATTTTACTTTTTCTAAAGGTTTTTATCGGTAATTTATTAGTGTAAAAGCCTAGATCCTTGCACATATAAAAGGAGAGAAGAAGAGATCAAATTCCACGAATTTGAGGTGGTTATTCTTGAATATCAATCAAACAATCAATCACCTAAAAGTAGATCAAAATTAGATCTTCACTTTTCCTAGATTGTAGGAAAGAGAAAAAATTCCATTCAGCAACCTATCTTGCCTTCATTTAAAAATCCGCTTGTAGAAGTCGTGGACCACTTCCAGAGTCTATATTGTTAAAAGTCAAGCTTCAAGCTACAAATTCGTGGGGAATCTTTTATGGACATGTGGAGCAATCAAAGGAAGCCAAAAGCCACGAGATTCCATCAAGAAAAGTCACTCAACCACTCCCCAAGTCATCTCAACTAAGTCCTCCAAGTTAGGAGGCTGATTTGGAAAGGTAGTTCCTAGATTTTAGGGGCACACTTCTCACTATGAAAGGAGCATGTATCCCGACTTCTTTTGGGCCATCTTCTTGTAGTTTTAGCTCATTTAAAGTGAGCACTAAGTGTTGGAGTTGTGATAAGCAAGCCCCTTGCTTGCTTGTTTGTTTTCGTTTTAGTAGGCATATATATGTGTGTGCGCAGGCAACGTTGCAACTCTCTACCCCTCAGTTATTAGCATTGGTTCTCCCTCATATTGTATCCATTTGATGTAATTCTTGTCTCATTGGATAGCTATTAGAGTGCATTTTATGCTTACCAATTCTCTAGAGAATTCTCTTAGTACTCTGGGAGCAACATCCATTTTAGTGAAGTTGTGTGATTGATATCTCTCTCTGTGTGTAGGCTCTGTTGGAAATATTTTGCTCTCTGTTGTAAGGGCTGGTTCTCCTTCTCTATTTATCCATTTGCTATGATTTTGGTGTCATTGGGTAGCTACTACAGTGCTCTAAAGTTGACTCAAGGTTGAGATTCATTCTCTGTATAATCTTTGAGAAAAGCTTGCTGGAGTGAAGTGAGATCTCTGCTTGACTAGCAGTTGTGAGCATTCAACTAGCTCATGTTGTAGACATTGTTTCTCTTTGTATAAGCATCCATTTGAAGTGAAATTTGATTTGTTGGAAAGCTCTTGGTGTCTACGAAAGGTCTACAAAAGTGCACTGGAGTTCTCTGCATAAGCTCTGAGTAAGAGCATTTTCGGTGTGCAGAGGTCAAAGAAGTATACCTGTGGAGGTCATTCGTGCTTCATCATTGCTTAGGGGTTGAGATACTTCCCCCATCAGTGGTATCAGAGCATTTGGGCATCTTGGAGGTATCACATACAAGCAAGAAGACCTCTTGGAGTTGGTGGTTGAAGATTTGCATCAACAAAAGCTTCTTGGAGGTAGCTCACATAAAGGGGGAGCTATTCTACTCAAAGTTTCAAGAGCACAAGGTGTCCATCTAAGGAAAGCTTTGGATTGAGGTAACCTTAGAGCCTCATTTTCATTTTACACACATTGGAGCATTAGCCAAGGGCTAGGTCAAGTATCAAAGACTAGATATGGGAGACTTCAACACTCAAATTGAAAAGATCGACAAAGGGAACTATCAACCATGGAGATTTAGGGTCTCCAACTATCTTATGGGCAAGGGCCTTTGGGGGTTGATTAGTGGAAGTCAACCAAGACCTAGGTTGGATGAGAATCCAACCAATGACCAGATAAGGGCCTTTAGGGAATGGAATGAAAGAGACAAGAGGGTTATCTTTATTCTTTCCCAACACATTAGCAATAGCATGAAGGTATGGGAGACACTTGAAAGGCTTTATTCAACAAGCACCAAAGCAAGGAAGATCCAACTCAATAATGAGCTCAAAAACCTTAGGAAGAGCTCAGGGAGTAGCATAAATGACTACATACTTAAGTTCAAGGAGTTATCAGATGCATTGGGATCCATTGGAAGCCACGTAGACGATGAAGATCTTGTGGCTTATACTCTCAATGGTTTGAGAGATGATGAGAAGTGGAAACCCTTTACCACTTCAGTTTATGTAAGGGATAATCTTCCAGATTTTGAGCAATTGGTTGCTCTCATGGTCACCGAAGAAATGAACATAGGTGGAAGTTCAACTAAAAGCAATGATGCACAAGTTTTCTATGCAGGTAATCAAAGGGGCAAAGGAAGACGAGGACAAGGAAGGGGAAAAGGAAGGTTTGAGGAAGGCAAGGCCACTCAAGCAATCAAGGACATGACCAAGGCACCTCATCACAAAGAGGGAGAGGAAGAACAAGAGGAAGAGGAGGACGACATCAACAAAACACGAATCAAGATGGCGAAGGATGTTACATATGTGGCAAGTTTGGCCACTATGCTAGAGATTGCTACCAAGGAGGAAACCAAAGGAGCTATAATCAAGGTTCTTCATACAAAGGCCAAGGTAATTATGCTTCTACAAGTTCAGAAAATGACAATCTCTTGATGATGCACATGAATGGGAATTCAAGCAAAGTAGATAACACTTGGTATATTGATAGTGGATGTAGCAACCATATGAGTTGCAATGCTTCTTGGTTTACTAATCTACATGTTCCCAAAGGTAAAGGACATGTAGAAACAGGTGATGATACAGCCCATGAGATCTCCCATGTTGGAGATGTAGCTTTGGACGACAAGGAGGAAGGAAGATGTCTCAAGGATGTCTTGCATGTACCTACTATCGAAAAGAACTTCGTGTCCATTGGGCAAATGGTTGAAAGAGGCTATCAAGTAAGGTTCAACAAAGGTGGATGCTTTGTGGAGAACCCTAAGCAAGGTTACAAGGTCATAGCAAGAGGAAAGAAGCAAGGGAGACTCTTCACTTTGGAGGTAAATTCTCATTCCACTCAACATGTCTACTTCACATATGGAAATAAGAGGATTTCGGAGTTGGACTTGTGGCACAAGAGGATAGGTCACATCAACATACAAAGAATGAAGGAAATGCAATTCAAGAGGCTGGTTGAAGGTCTTCCCAACTTCCAAGGACAAGGTATGAAGCATTTATGTGAATCTTGTCAACTAGGGAAGCAAGCGAGACTTCCATTCAAGAAGAGTGGCTACATAAGCCAACATCCATTGGAGTTGATACATACAGATGTGTGGGGGCCAACCAAAGAGCAATCCATTGGAGGTAACAAGTACTTTGTCACTTTTATAGATGATTGAACAAGGATGGGTTGGGTTTATTTCATAAAAAACAAATCAGATGTGTTTACATGTTTCAAAGCATTCAAGGCAATGATAGAGAAGGAAACAAGTACATTTATCAAGAAGCTAAGGTCCGATGGAGGGGGAGAATATTTCTCCAATGAGTTTTCTGATTTTTTAATGGATCAAGGCATCAAGAGGCATGTAACATGTAGGTACACACCCCAACAAAATGGAGTAGCAGAGAGAAAGAATAGATACATTGCCGAGATCGCTAGAGCAATGCTTAATGAGATGAATGTACCTAACATGTTTTGGAGTGATGCAACAAATACTGTCGTGTATCTAATGAATAGGGCTCCTACCTCAGGGATCCATTGCTTGACACCATATCAAGCCTATTATGGTAAGAAACCAAGCTACAACCAAAGGCAGAAAAGTGTGTGTTTCTAGGATATTCAAATGATCATAAAGGTTACAGGTGCTTCAACCCAAACACAAAGGACTTGAGGATATCAAGGGATGTAGCATTTGATGAGCTACTCCCTTGGTATAAGAAGTATGATTGTATGCAGGACTATGAAGAAGAAAAGCATGGACATGATGAAGAACAAATTGACCTAGAGCTAAGTGGCCCAAGGTGTTCCATCAATGAAGATAGTTCAAGCATGAACTCACCATGGAGGGGGAGATCTTCATCAAGCTATGAAGCACAATCAATCAACAAAGGCAAAGCAACATTGGTGGAGTTGGATGAAAGGGTAATGAAGTTGAAGATGATGAAGGACACATGATCGAGAAAGAAGCCACGTCAAAGAAAGAGATCAAGTTCCCAAGGCAAAGGAGGTTTATTCCTCCACAAGGTGAAGAAAGGAAGTCTTTTAGAGTTAAGTATCCAACTCAAAGGTTTACTTATGATTCATACATGGCAAGACATTATGCATATATGAACAAAGTAGTAGAAGATCATGAGCCCGATTGCTATGAAGATGCAAGCAGGTACACCGAATGGAAAGAGGCAATGCAAGAAGAGATCGATGCACTTGAGGAAAATCAAACATGGAATCTAGTGCCCAAGAAGGAGAAAATGAAGATAATAGGTAATAAGTGGGTGTATAAAGTAAAGAGGAATTCAGATAGATCTATTTCTAGGTTCAAAGCAAGATTGGTGGCCAAGGGTTTTGCACAAACCTATGGAGTGGACTTTGAAGAGACATTCAGCCGCGTGGCAAAGATGAGCACCATTAGGACACTCATTGCAATGGCTGCTAGCAAAGAATGGAAGCTTTTGCACTTGGATATCAAGAATGCCTTTCTCAATGGAGACTTGGAAGAAGAGGTATACATGGAGCAATCACTAGGTTTTGTTCATAAAGAGTTTCCACATCATGTTTGTAGGTTGAAGAAGGCATTTTATGGCCTAAAGCAAGCTCCAAGGGCTTGGAACCAAAGATTGGTGGACTATTTGATCAAATGTGGTTACAATCAATGCAAGGCGGATCCATCTCTCTTCATCAAACAAAGAGGAGAACTTGTAGTCTACATGTGTGTGTATGTAGATGATCTTATCATTACAGGTAATGATACAAAGGGCATTGAGGAGATCAAGGCAAAGCTTGGAAAGGAGTTTAGGATATCTGATCTTGGAGATCTTAGGTATTTTCTTCTTGGCATTGAAGTTGTATACAAAGAAGAAGGTATTATGCTCATACAAAGGAAGTATATTCTAGACCTACTTGAGAGGTTTGGGATGCTACATTGCAAGCCTATTTCAAATCCCATGGAAGTTAATGTAAAGCTAAGCTCCATTGATGGAGAGCCATTAGAGGATGTAACTTTGTATCGATCTATTGTAGGCGCTTTCAATTATGCGACAATAACTAGGCCTGACATAGCATATGGAGTTGGAGTGTTATCACAATTTAGAGTCCAAGGACTACACACTTGCAAGCTGCAAGAAGAATGTTACGATATCTCAAGGCCACTATAAATGAAGGATTGTTCTATTCATTTGATGATGATATGCAGGTCAAAGCTTATTCTGATGCGGATTGGGCCAGTTCCAAGGAGGATAGAAGAAGTACAAGTGGTTATGTAGTCATGCTAGGTAGCAAGATCATCTCATGGATTTCAAAGAAGCAACCCACAGTGGCATTATCTTCCACTGAGGCTGAGTATAGAGCTTTGGCTCAAGTTACATGTGAGCTAATGTGGATTAAGAAGTTATTTATGGAGCTTAATTTGTAGGTTGACACATATCCAATTTTTTGTGACAACATGAGTAGCATTCATCTAGCATCGAATCCTGTCTATCATGCTAGAACCAAGCATCTTGAAGTGCACTATCACTTCATAAGGAAAAAGGTGATATCCAAGGAAGTTTCAGTACATCATATTGGTACCAAGGACCAAGTTGCCGACATGTTTACAAAGGCTTTTGATGGGATGAAGATTTCAAAATTCAAGCAATGCATCAACATGAAGGAGCTTGGATGAGGACGAAGAATTGAAACTTGAGGGAGAGTGTTAAAAGTCAAGCTTCAAGCTACAAATTCGTGGGGAATCTTTTATGGACATGTGGATCAATCAAAGGAATCCAAAAGCCACGAGATTCCATCAAGAAAAGTCACTCAACCACTCCCCAAGTCATCTCAACTAAGTCCTCCAAGTTATGATGCTGATTTGGAAAGGTAGTTCCTAGATTTTAGGGGCACACTTCTCACTATAAAAGGAGCATGCATTCTGACTTCTTTTGGGCCATCTTCTTGGAGTTTTAGCTCATGTAAAGTGAGCACTAAGTGCTGGAATTGTGATAAGCAAGCCCCTTGCTTAATCTAGCTCCTTTCTTGCTTGTTTGTTTTCTTTTTAGTAGGCATATCTATGTGTGTGCGTAGGCAGTGTTGCAACTCTCTACCCCTCAGCTGTTAGCATTGCTTCTCCCTCATATTGGATCCATTTGATGTAATTCTTGTCTCATTGGATAGCTATTAGAGTCTATTTTATGCTCATCAATTCTCTGGAGCATTCTCTGAGTAGTCTAGGAGCAACGTTCATTTTAGTCAAGTTGTGTGATTGATATCTCTCTCTGTGTGTAGGCTCTGTTGGAAATATTTTGCTCTCTGTTGTAAGGGCTGGTTCTCCTTCTCTATTTATCCATTTGATATGATTTTGGTGTCATTGGGTATCTATTAGAGTGCTCTAAAGTTCACTCAATTTTGAGATTCATTCTCTGTATAATCTTGGAGAAACGCTTGTTGGAGTGAAGTGAGATCTCTGCTTGACTAGTAGTTGTGAGCATTCAACTAGCTCATGTTGTAGACATTGTTTCTCTTTGTGTAAGCATTCATTTGAAGTGAAATTTGATTTGTTGGAAAGCTCTTGGTGTCTACTACAGGTCTACTAAAGCTCATTGGAGTTCTCTGCATAAGCTTTGAGTAACAGCATTTTTGGTGTGCAAAGGTCAAAGAAGTGTACCTGTGGAGGTCATTCGCGCTTCGTCATTGCTTAGGGGTTGAGATACTTCCCCCATCATATATAAATACTTCAAATCATTTTTGCATGACATGGAAGCAATAAACGTACACTTTTGGCTATCATTGTTCTACTCCTTCATTTCTTTGCACCATCGTCTTCAACAATAGGGAACTTGCAAAGGTAGTTGCTGTCTATATGGAGCACCAAAGTGAATATGTGAGAATTCATTGGAATGTTATTAGTGTTAGTTTATGGGTACAAATTTTCATATCATTTGGTTCAGTTGAATCGGAGAAATGGTGATTGTACTCTTTCGAGGTCTATTTGTGCATAATGTTCAAAAATAGGGGGTACCTCTATTGTGTTTCCAGTTCATTCTAGAAGCATATCTTGCTTATTACTTGTAATTTTGTGGATTTTAGACACTTAACCATATTTCTATCATTCCTAAAAAAAGAAATATTTCAATGGTATTCATGTTGGCTTCTATGAGCATTTGAAGTTGATTGTTTTATCCAAAGATAGAAAGTTTTTTTAACTACTCAATCCACAAGCGTATGTGTTTTGTATCAACTCCTTCTCCCTAATGCTTTAAAGTACATAGTGGATTTTAGTGGACTAGTCACATGAATATAAGGTCTATTAGAGTTTGCATAAGCTCAAGAGCACGTTATGTGTTGTTTCATTGGGCTAAACTTCATCAGTTCGCAACTCACATTTCTACATTGTACAAGCTTCTCCAAGTTAAGTCACCAATAATATGTGAAAACATGAGTAGTTTGTACCTATAAATTGGTTAAGAAAGTGCAAAATCAACAAATAAGTACAAAAGATCAATGTTCTAATAGTTCTCCAAACAATTGGACTCCACCAAGTTGCTAAAGTACAAAGGGGCATTGAAATGATGGAACTTTGATGAAGTCTTGAAGGTTGAAGCTTGAGTGGTAGTGTTAGAAATCAAGACGAACCTTAGGAGCATATGAACCGCTTTTCTAGTTCACACTTGGACTAGTATCATGAAGTAAGGAGCCATGTAGGAAAACTTGTGCATACAATTTGAATTGGAATCATACTCATATATCCCGATCAATCACCTATCATAGTTAGGTGTGATGGATCCTATCTTTTAGGAAAAGATCATCATACCTTCTTTGGAATATTTACAAGTTTTATATACACACCAATTAATTTGAATTAAGTAAATACCCACTTGTGTTGTAATGTTAGGGGTTGGAATAATCCAGTAGGCCCCTTGCTAAGCAAGACTGCTGCTTGCATGAGTCCTAACTCCTCGTGGGTTTAATGACCTTTTACAGTGGATAATTATGAAGCAAAGTTGCAAGAGGTTGTACATATGAATCCTTCCAAATGATATGCTGATACATCAAGCTAACATGCTTTATCTTCATTGCTCCTTAATTTTCTTGTAGTCCGATCATCAGTTTGAACCTGTTCATCTTTGTTCCATCCAATGCTATTGTGATTGAGTATACACTCTAATGTGGAAACGTGAATTGAGACATATATTGTGAATTATCTCCAAAGAGTTGTACATTTGTGGAGGTGTGCTTCCATTCGGTTTGGATCATGAGAACAATAATGGACTTTCATATGAAGAACTTGAGAATACAAAAAAAAAACTTCATATACACTTGTACTAAAAGAGATCGTACTTGTGAACCTTTTCTAAGGGTGTGAAGTTTTCCTTTACAAAATATGTATCCAGCTATATATCATTGGCACATGAGAGCAATAAGTTGCCTGCATAAAACATTGTTGATATGCCAATATGCCATCAAACTTTCACCATAGAAACTTGACGTTGTATATATAGAACATAAATGGCTACTCCTGAATATGTGTGTTACAAAACTCTAAGTAGCATCCTTAGGATCTGACATTAAATTATGAATATATGTAGCTTCGAAGTGTTGTTGTGAACATTAATGATGTCTGTAGCTGTGAACTTTTGCCACACATATTTGACCGATTCGCTATAGTCAGACATCTACCAATACAAACCTTTTGTGCACAGGTTCATATGAGCATCGTTCCACACGTATATCAGAATATGATTCTTAGAGTATATAAATATTGTCATCTAAACTATTGATTCATATGACAGTAAAAGCGGACATAGTGCTATGCATACTATTCTCACAGCATTTCATGTACTGTAGTGAACAGCATATGGGCACGCTCTCTAGGCACAAGATAATCAAGAACACATGCAAAGCTTTGATTACATGATCATGTATGAATACTCATAACACTCAAGTTGTAGCATGTGAATGATCAATATGCTATCGTCTGTAGCTACACAACACTATAGATAAGTGAAGTGTGCACAGGGGAATGAAGCATGTGTGATAAAGAGAAAGAAGGAGGAGCAACGGGGTAGACAGTTACACCAAATGCATCATAAGAAATGAATCGTCACCGCCACATTTCATTGATTTTCAACATGCTTATATACAGGTGATCACAAGTGGCAAAGTCACCGCATGTGTATTGCTTTCTAAAAGGAATGTAGATTTGATTTCCATGATCTAAGGAATGAGCTTCGTTATTAACGCGCAAGTGAAGAGTTTTTTTTTTACATCTTTCTTTTCCCTCATATGGGTGTAAATAGTAGCTTTCTTTCTCCCCTTGTTGTTGATGCCCTTTTGATGTCGTCCATTGATGAATCTTGCTTCATTGTGGTTGATGATGTCCCACTTGTGAGTAGCTCCTTGAAATTGCTTTTGATCATTGAATCTTCTTCAAATATAGAATAGCTTTTCTACTCCTTTTGAAGTGTCTTTGATTTCCATATGTCTTTTCTTCAAGAGTTGATGTAGTCCATTGATGTAGTCCTTTGTTCCATGTAGTTGATCTTTACCGTTTGTCCTTTGCTTCAAGGATAGCTCCATTTTGGTTGATAACATCTTCTTCCTTTGAATGCTTCATGTTGATGTAGAACCTTTGTTTGAATGTGTTGAATACTCCTTCCTTTTCTTCCTTTTGAGGAAGTCTTGTTCTTCATTTTTAAGTGCGTTGAATGCACTTTCTTTATCTTCATATGGTAGGAAAATCCTCAAGAGTGCATTAAATGCACTTTCCTTCTTACTTCACTTCTTCCAATTGATATGAGAAGTGAGTGAGCTCTTTGAGTAGTGACGTCCACAATCTTTGCCTTGGTCACTTGAATCTTCTTCTTTCAATCCTTCTTGTTCAATAATGGAGGAGTGCTTAGAAAGCACTTGGCTGCAAATACAATCTTCATTCAATGGAGATGTGCTTGAATAGCAGTTGTCTAAAAAATACAAGTTTCTTTACTTTGTATACATATCTCAATATAGAGATAGTTGAGCTTGAAAAGGTACTTGTCAATGGACATAAGATCTATGAGATCTTCTTTGTAATACAAGATTAAATGATAGAGATTCACTTTACAATGGTGATAATCTTTCATATAATAAGCGAAGGCTTAAGAGTGATTTTGATGCTAAAGAATGGGTATTCCTCAAGATAGAACTATAAGAGCATTGATCCTAACCATGGTTTTAAGTGCACAAGGATCATGAGAAATAAAATACTATCAAGAGAGATACCAGACTAATGAACAATACCAAATGAGTACTTTAATGAAAACTTTCCTTCTTGAAATGAATTAATTGATCTTTAATCACTAGGAGCTTGTGAATAGGAGCTTGTGAATAGGAGCTTTTGATTTTACCATCAATTTGATCCTTTGACTGTGTAGATTTTGTAGACCTTCTTGATATCTTCATTTTGAAATCATTTGTAGTTGATGACGAGCCTTGCCTTGATCCTTGATTTCCAACCCTTCTTTGTCTTCTTGAACATGATCTTCTAGCATTGAGTCCTTTGAGCTTTCATCTTCATTCTATGTTTTCTTCAACATTTGATGACTCTATCTTCATTGACACCGATTCTTCAATGCATTGCTTCATGGCCTTTGGCTTTGCTTGAATCATCTTCCAAGCTTCAATCAATAAATAAGTTTGGACACATGCTTGATGGTCACTTGATGGAAGAATAGTCTTCATTCTCCTTGATGCTTCCATATAGCAATTTGAATTGCAATTATAGCTCGAGGGTTTGAAACTTCTTCATCTTCTTGCATGGTTGCAAGAAAGTAAACCTGCATCATGTATTATCTTCCATCGTAAAATTAAATCGCTTCTAATATCATGAAACAAAACAAACTACTTCACAATCCCCTTGATTGCCAATATGGGTGAGTTGTGTGATCAAATGTGTTTCCTACAAGCTTCATGAACATTGGCTTTCACATGCCTCAAGTACAGCAAGCATAGTATGCAATGAAGTGCTTGGTTGAGACCTAAAGTATGATGAAATCAAATGATGCATAAGTATGATTAAATCAAGAGACTTGACTTTGGAAGACAATCATAAGCATGATCATATAATCTCTCACATAAGTATCTTCTAATAGAAACCACCAAGTTGTGTCCACTTGTATGTCCACTTTGAGTTGGATCCACATAACATATGTGTAGCATGTAGCACACATAGCATAGGTCATCGATGTAGTTGAAACCGTTTCTTCGAAACCTGCTCTTCATAAATCTATTTGAAATACCTTCCTTCAAGAGTGGTGATCCACTTGCTCCATATACAAATGCCAAATAATGAGGTGTCAACGAGGGTTGTTGAAGACTTGGAGTAGTTCTCGAAGGCTCTAGATGGCTCTGATACCATTGTGAGTGAGTATACACTCTAATGCCAAAATTTGAATTGAGACATATAGTGTGAATTAACTCCAAAGAGTTGTACATTTGCGGATGTGTGCTTCCATTCGGTTTGGATCATGAGAACAATAATGGACTTTCATATGAAGAACTTGAGAACTTGACAAGAATCCTGACGTTGTATATATAGAACATAAATGGCTACTCATGAATATGTGTGTTACAAAACATTGAGTAGCATGCTTAGGATCTGACATTAAATTACGAATATCTGTAGCTTCGAAGTGTTGTTGCGAATATTAATGATGTCTGTAGCTATGAACTTCCACCACACATATTTGACCGATTCGCTATTGTGTGCATGTAGAAGTCTTGTCCCCAACCTGAAAAAACTTGAGAACAATGATGCGCATTGATTGTACATGTGTATCAGCAAGATTCTATTGTGCATGTATACTGAATGAGCTCTATCTTCATTCTATAGTGATCTTCATTATATGAATATCATAATATTCTGATAATATGTATACGAGATGGTATGCATATGGTAGACTCTTGACATACATGATTATGTTGAGTGCATAAACATATAATGCTTAGAATCAAGTGCTATGTGTATAATCCATACTATCTACGATCAGATAGAGTTTAAAGTCACAAGAGACATGTGATAACTTAACGGTACAAGACTTTTGCGTATACCGTCTTTGTTCTTTTAGATATTTATGATGTACGATATGAATTGCATATACTCATGCTTTCTTATGTCAAGACAAATGAATGTATACAGTATTATCTCCTATTGCGTGAATGTATACGTTCCACATAAATGTCGAACTGCGTTACCCTGGCAAGTTGACATGCCAATGCCTGCTACTACGGCTACAGCTAATAATGCAGATGCTACTAAAGCTCCCATAGAATTTCAATTAGATATTCTTGTTGGAGCAAACCAATCACAAATTGGTGATTATACAGATCTTGGAGAATGCTTATGGTCAGAATGAAGCAAAGGAAGACATTTGCAAAATGAAGAAGAATTCAGGATGTTGTCTTGTACACATATGTACATATAAGTGAAGAATCTTGTAAGCTACCATAGTTAAATCTTTAGGATGATAAGAAGTAGAGTCATAGACGCGAGATGAGTCCAAAGTCGTGTATATATAAGATAATTATGACAAGAAATGTATGAGAGAAAGTAATAGAGTCATTTTGTAGATGACAATTTTGAGGAGGATGTGTAGAGAGTTTTTTCCCAGAAAATAGCGACGGGTTTTTCTCTGAGTGCTCTCTGTCTGATCATGTGGATCAGAAATCCTTTTGTACACATCTAATTGAGAAGCTAATGAAACTATGTCTAGAGTTTCAGAATCTAATTCCTCTCCTACTGTGAGAATGATCATTAGGAACATTCATATGTAGAATGTGAGAACTGAAGCTTGAAAGTAGCGCACTTTTCCGTCTCAGTATTTTGATCAGATCTGAGTATATACTGTAAAGTTTTTGATGAGTGAGCACTTAAAATTTAAGTTAGAAGATAAGGAAGCTATGGCTAAAAGCATTTAGCAAAACGGGTTCCAGATTGGGAGAAATCAAGTTAAGAAGTTGGCTATGTCGAAGGCGCAACTTCTGAGAGTCATTTTCTGACATGTATTTGATCTTAATGATCAAATTAAACTTTTGGTGATTAGTTTTGAGAACTAATGGCTAGTATGATTGCGCAAAGGTATTGCTAATACTTGTGCATCATTTACTTGAAGAAATTTGAAGATTTGTGCAGGTAAAGAAGTTGATATCTGAAACAGACTTTCTGAAGTTGACACTTTTTCACTCAGAGAAGTGTTGCTTGAAGTTTTGGTAAAAAGGAACATTGTTTGTGTAAAGTTTGGTTTATAGCTGACATAGAAGTGTTCTTAAGTCAGTGTAGATCAAACCTTTGGAGATTAAAAGGTCTCCAACAGTGGTATCAGAGCTAAAGGTGAAGTACAAGAGCAGAAAAGATAATCGAAGTTCCAACTGGTGTAGATATTGAAGATCTTCCAAATCAAAGGAGGATAAGGACAAATTATTGAAGATAACTTGCAAAAGTTCATAGTACAAGTTCGAAAGAATCAAGAAGGACAAAGAATATATCAAAGGTACACTTTCTCTTCATAAACCATAGTAATTGCAGATACAGAAAGTCAAGGATGGGAGAAAGCTTGCAAATTGATAAGCTAGATAGGGAGAACTATCCAGCATGGTCCATGAGGATGGAAGCACACCTCATGAGCAAAGACCTTATAGCATTTATTACAGGAGATGAAGAAAAACCAGAGTTTGCAGATCCAAGTATTCCTACTAGGGAAGAACTTGCAATGTTGAAGACTTGGATGAGAAAGGATGCTCAAGCAAGGAGTATCATCTACATGGCTGTAAATGATTATCTTTTACCTCACATCAGAGGTTTGGAAAGTGCTACAGATGTTTGGAATGCCTTGGAAGAGCATTTCCAAAATACTACTAAGTCAAGGAAGTCCTCACTATGGGCTGAGTTCACAACCTTCAAGAAGAAGAGCTCACAATCAATTTCAGATTATGTGGCAAGGATGAAAGATATTGCAGATAGCTTGGGAGCAGTGGATGAAGACATTGAAGAGGAAAAGTTGGTAAGACAAATACTTACAGGTCTAAGAGGAGATGAGAAGTGGAAGCCTTTTATATTGTCTATAGAATTGTCACTTGATCACTTTACTCCTGATCTTAATCAATTGCTAGGACATATGCTAACCTTTGAGCAGGATCTTAAAGGAGACAATGATAGAAGTACAAGTCAAGCTATGTACTCCAAAGACAAGAAAAAGAATGGCAAGGGAAAGCAATCAAATGATGATGAAGGGAATTCAAATCAAGCTAACTTCACAAAAGGGAAGACAAATTTCAGAGGTAAAGGAAGAGGAGGTAAGAACAAAGATAATGCTAAAGCTTGTTGGATTTGTGGCAGAACAAATCATTTGGCAAATGATTGTTGGTATAACAATCAAAATGGTGGAAGCAACAATCAGAATTATAGTCAAAGAGGTAGAGGAGGCAGAAACCAAAGAGGCAACTTCAGAGGAAGAGGTGGTAGGACATCATATGGTAGAGGAGGTGGAAGAAACTTCCAATCTCAGTCCTACAACAATAATTATTACAATTATGCATCAGATCAGAAGGATGACATGACTCTTATCTTGAATGCAACTCATGAATCAATGGGAGAAGATCAAAGAGTGTTTTATATTGACTCAGGGTGCAGCAACCATCTGAGTGGGAATCTATCTTTGATGACTGATATGGAAGCAAGGGTGAATGGACATACAGTTCAGACAGGTGATAATACCAAACATAAAGTGGAGAGCATTGGATCAGTGAAGACAAAGAGTGGAAGTACACTTCTGAGCAAGGTACTTTATGTTCCTACTATTCCTAAAAATTTGATAAGTGTAGGGCAAATTGTGGAGAAAGGATATGAGGTAAGATTCACAAATGATGGTGTTTATGTACAAGATCCAAATCAGGGATATAGAACCATAATTGCAGGTAAAAAGGAAGGAAGATTGTTCACTCTCAAAGTCCAAGGTAATGTGGGACATGCATTGTTTACCTATGGAGGTCAAAAGGTGTCTGAATTAGACCTATGGCATAAGAGGCTAGGTCATTTCAATGAGAGAGCTATAAAGGAGATGTCAAAGAATCAGGTGGTGCTTGGATTGCCAAACATTGAAGGGCAACATATGGTGTACAAGTGTGAAGCTTGTCAATTAGGTAAAGCACATAAGGGTTCTTACAACAAATCAGGGAACAAGTATTCAAATATGCTTGAATTGGTTCATACAGATGTATGGGGTCCCTCAAGGGACTATAGCATAAATGGATCCAGATATTATGTGTTGTTTGTTGATGATGCAACTAGGTGGATTACTTTGTATGTAATCAAGGACAAATCAGAAGTCTTCAAGACATTCAAACATTTTCATGCTTATGCAGAAAGGATCACAGGACAAAAGCTCAAGAGGTTAAGATCAGATGGAGGGGGAGAGTATTTCTCAAAAGAGTTTGATGATTATTTGTGGAATGCAGGTATCAAAAGAGAAGTAACTTGCAGGTACTCCCCTCAACAGAATGGAGTAGCAGAAAGGAGGAATAGAACTCTTGTAGAGTTTGCAAGAGCTATGATGAAGGAAAAGAATTGTCCAAATTACTTATGGGCAGAAGCCATTAACACTGCAACATATCTTGTGAATAGGTTGCCTTGCAAAGCTTTGGATGGAGGAACCCCTTATGAAGCATGGTGGGGTAAGAAACCTAGTCTTGATCATTGTAAAGTATTTGGATGTATTGCATATGCTTATGTTCCTTCACAATTAAGACATAAGCTAGAACCAAAAGCAGAGAAGTATGTGTTTATTGGATATGATGATAGACAGATGGGTTACAGATTGTGGAGTCCATCCACAAAGCAATTTCTTGTTACTAAAGATGTGACATTTGATGAGCAAAATATGTGGTATACAGGATCACCAAATGAGTATACAGGTGTTGAAGAAATTCAAAGGAAAGGAAAGGCAAAGGTAAAAGTATGTGAAGAAATTGTTGATGAAGTTGACTCTAGATGTAGAGTGCAGGATCATGTAGAAGAAGGGCCAAGATTTGATCCAGAATCAAATGAGGCTGAAACTTCAAGAAGTGCAGAAATCAGAAGATCTACAAGGGAAAGGAAAGAACCTATAAGGTATAGTTATGATACATCTTTCCTAACAACAAAAGATTATGCCTACATTGTGAAAACAGAAGAAGATCCAACTACTTATGAAGAAGCCAAAGGTAAACAGAATTGGGAAAAGGCAATGCAAGAAGAGTATGATGCTCTACTTGAAAATGAAACTTGGGAATTAGTACCAAGACCAAAGAATCAGAAGGTCATTGGATGCAAGTGGGTATATAAAACAAAGAGGTTTGCAGATGGTAAGGTGTCTAGATATAAGGCTAGACTTGTGGTCAAAGGTTATGCCCAAACTTATGGGGTAGATTATGATGAAACCTTTAGTCCTGTTGCTAAGATGTCTACAATTAGAACATTGATTGCTATTGCTGCTTGCAAAGGATGGAAATTATCACAATTGGATGTGAAAAATGCATTTCTAAATGGTTACATTGCAGATGAAGTATATATGGAGCAACCAGAAGGCTTCATGGAATCAATTGGATCAGATTATGTGTGTAAGCTCAAGAGAGCTTTATATGGGTTGAAGCAAGCCCCAAGAGCTTGGAATTACAGATTGGTCAAGTTCTTGAATGAATGTGGATTTCAAGCATCAAAGGCAGATAGTAGCTTGCTAGTGAAGGCAAGTGAAAATGGATACATTTACATGTGCATTTATGTTGATGATATTATTGTTACAGGAACAGATGCTCAAGGAATTAATGAACTCAAAAGACAAATAGAGAAGGAGTTTAAGATAAGTGACTTGGGAAACTTATCTTATTTTCTAGGAATGCAGATTGTGTATACTCAACATGGAGTATATGTTTCACAAGAGAGATACTTGAAGAATCTTCTAGTCAAGTTTAACATGGAAGATTGCAGGACCTCAACCACACCATTGGAGGTAAATCATAAATTAAGCAGGTATGGAGGTGAAGAGTTCAATGACATGAAGAAATATCAGAGTTTGGTAGGTAGTTTGATTTATGCTACCTTGACAAGGCCAGATCTATCATATGCAGTAGGTGTGTTGTCACAATTTATGCATTGTCCAAAGAAGACTCATTGGATTGCAGCCCAAAGGGTACTCAGATATATCAAAGGAACCCTAAGTGAAGGTTTGTACTATGGTTTCACTTCTGACACAAGAATCAAAGTGTTTAGTGATGCAGATTGGGCAGGTGACTCAGATGATAGAAGGTCTACTCATGGATATCTATGTTATGTTGGAGATAAGCTAGTATCTTGGTGTTCAAAGAAGCAACATACAGTTGCTTTATCATCCACAGAAGCTGAGTATAAGGGAATGGTAGAAGCTGCAAAAGAAGTCATATGGTTGAAGACATTGATGAAAAGTTTTGAGATTGATCATAATATTCCAATAATTTTTGGAGACAATATGAGTTCTTTGTATTTGGCAGCTAACCCTGTTTTTCATGCCAGGACTAAGCATATAGAGATTCAGTATCATTTCTTGAGGGAAAAGGTACTTGATAAAGAGATTGAAGTGATGTACACTCCAACAAAAGAACAAGTGGCAGATATGATGACAAAGAGCTTGGATGGACCTAAGCTACAGAGATTCAAGGAGATGGCAGGAGTGAAGAAGAATGGAATAATCACAATTAGTGATTGAGGGGGAGCTGTTGGAGCAAACCAATCACAAATTGGTGATTATACAGATCTTGGAGAATGCTTATGGTCAGAATGAAGCAAAGGAAGACATTTGCAAAATGAAGAAGAATTCAGGATGTTGTCTTGTACACATATGTACATATAAGTGAAGAATCTTGTAAGCTACCATAGTTAAATCTTTAGGATGATAAGAAGTAGAGTCATAGACGCGAGATGAGTCCAAAGTCGTGTATATATAAGATAATTATGACAAGAAATGTATGAGAGAAAGTAATAGAGTCATTTTGTAGATGACAATTTTGAGGAGGATGTGTAGAGAGTTTTTTCCCAGAAAATAGCGACGGGTTTTTCTCTGAGTGCTCTCTGTCTGATCATGTGGATCAGAAATCCTTTTGTACACATCTAATTGAGAAGCTAATGAAACTATGTCTAGAGTTTCAGAATCTAATTCCTCTCCTACTGTGAGAATGATCATTAGGAACATTCATATGTAGAATGTGAGAACTGAAGCTTGAAAGTAGCGCACTTTTCCGTCTCAGTATTTTGATCAGATCTGAGTATATACTGTAAAGTTTTTGATGAGTGAGCACTTAAAATTTAAGTTAGAAGATAAGGAAGCTATGGCTAAAAGCATTTAGCAAAACGGGTTCCAGATTGGGAGAAATCAAGTTAAGAAGTTGGCTATGTCGAAGGTGCAACTTCTGAGAGTCATTTTCTGACATGTATTTGATCTTAATGATCAAATTAAACTTTTGGTGATTAGTTTTGAGAACTAATGGCTAGTATGATTGCGCAAAGGTATTGCTAATACTTGTGCATCATTTACTTGAAGAAATTTGAAGATTTGTGCAGGTAAAGAAGTTGATATCCGAAACAGACTTTCTGAAGTTGACACTTTTTCACTCAGAGAAGTGTTGCTTGAAGTTTTGGTAAAAAGGAACATTGTTTGTGTAAAGTTTGGTTTATAGCTGACATAGAAGTGTTCTTAAGTCAGTGTAGATCAAACCTTTGGAGATTAAAAGGTCTCCAACAATTCTATGTAAGCAAATGGAAAATGTCATGAACATGCAAGCATCTCTTTCAAAAGAGGTTGCTAATTTAAATAAACAAGTTTACTCCATGAGCTTTAATGATCCAGGGGCTAGCAGTAGTGGTGCAGGGCAAGCACCGCCTAATCAACCAGTTATGTCTCAGTATGTTCCACCTCAACCAATCTTTCAGCCAGCACCTCAGCAAGCTCCTCAGTTTGCTGTACAGCCACCCTTTCAAAGAAATAATGAGAGAAGATGGACTGGTGTGAAGTGTTGTGTTTGGTGCGATAGTCAGGAGCACACATCATTTTTTTGTGAAGAATTAGAAAGTGCTAAGGCGAATCAATTAGTCATAGAAATAGATAGAAGACTATGTGACTTTAGGTCACGTCTTCCTTTGTCCGTCAATTGGGGCAAAGGCGGAATGAAAAAGCTTTACGAAAATTTAACAGTCTCAGATGCAACTGCCAGTACTTCGGCTGCAAGACTAGAGCCGGTCGAGGATAGGCCTTCTTCAATGCCTAGCCAAAATCCATATTCAATAGAGGCACTGGTACGAGCTAGAGACGAGATAATGTACAAGACCGCATGGAAATCTCCTGTAGATCAATCTTCTGTCTTTTCTCACATTGCTAATGTTGAGGAAAAACGGAGACGAGAAGATCAACAGGATGAAATAGAAGAAGGTGATAGGAGGATAACTAGGAGACAAACAAGAGAAGATGAAAAGAAAACTGATAAAAAAGTTTAGTTTGATGAATCAAATTTATCTCAAGAAGAGAAGAGGAAAATGATAAAGGAAGGCAAAAAGCCGACCGATGAAAATGTTCAATCGCAAGAAGAGCAGAAGAAATTGGAAACCTCTAAACCTGAAAATAAAGAGGATCAAAAGCAAAATGAAGAGAAAGGGAAGAAAAAGGGTAGAAGAGCTCCACGTGCTATTATGATTTCTGAGCTCAAAAAGAAAAATGATGCTAGGGAGATTTTAAATGACATTCTTCTAAAAAGTCAAGTAACGATGTCACTTGAGCAAGTGTTTTCCATAGCGAAACCAGAGTTCAAGGACAGTTTTATTCGACTTATTAGAAGAAGACGCTTTCCTTTGCCACAAGACGAAGACATGCAAGACGTGGCAGAAGAAACCCTAGCTACGAATGATGCAGTTACATTAAGTGAAAGTGACTATGAGGATGATGAAGAATTTACAACGGGTAATGTAAATAGAAATTTTCTAGGACCCATACAACCTGATGAAGAAATGATAAAGAGTGAAAGTAAATACAATTCTACCTTCTGGGCACGAGGTACACCAAAAGTGAAGATTGGACTTGGAGATGAGAAGGATTCTTGTTTAGCTTTGGCTCTCATTGACTCACGGTCAGAGATAACCTGATTTCAAAAAAGTTCTTTGATAAATTTAGATGGCCAATTGATGAAGAGCACGGTTGGCGGATGAGAACAGGTGACAATGGCTCTGGCATTTTGTTGGGTGCATGTGCAAATGTGCCTATAATGATAGGTGGTGTTCGAGAAGAGTTTCACTTCTTCGTTCAAGATAATTGCTCATATGAAGTGATTCTTGGACAGCCATTTATAGCTGAAATGAGAATGGAAACAAAAGCAATGAATGACGGATCAGTGTATGCAAGAATTCGATCCAAATCAGGGATGGATTCTTTGCAAGTCATGACAGTTTGCCCAAACCACACTAGAAATAGAAAGAGCTTAAGAAGAAATCCCATTGACTCGATCATTCACGTTTGTGATGATCCACTGGTTGTAAGAGAATATGGAGCGTATTATGATCAAAATTTCGGCTAGACTCCACTATTGAGCGAGACAATAGTGGACGTTGTTTTGATGTCTCGCCTATCAATGAACATAAATTTGAAAATTATCTAATTTGTACTCCTACAACTAGTTTGCATTATATTACTAAGGAAAATCTTACAAAAACATTTAGAAAACAAATTGAAAAATATTTCAGAAAAATCGGATTAATTTCAAGTGACGAGAAAATTGAGTGTGTAATTGAATTATCAAAAAGTTCCACTTTATTAGAAGAGCTAGAAAGCGTTTCTCATGAAAATTTAGGATCAAATTTGATAATTCTTAACTCTATTCAAGAGTATGAGATTATTAATGAATTTATCCTAAAAAATGAAATTAGCATAGAAATTAAATACAAAACTGTAGAAAGGAAAATAAAGCCTCTAGCTCAACCCTTACCCAAAGATAGTCATGACATACTTCGTCGAGTATCAAATGATCCTATTCTTAGAGATCGATCTAAGATAGGTCACATATTTACTGATGAGAGTAAGAAGTTTATTAAATTTGGTGATGAATTTCTTTCTCAAATTGAAAAAGACCAGTTTTCCAAGATGATTGTTCGTCATGGTAAAGCTTTTCCTTTATTCCCTCATGAGATAGGATGTGCAGACCCAAAGTTAGTAGCTCCAATGATTATTTTCACAGTACCGCATATTCCTTGGAATCTTTGTCCGATTCCAGTTCCAAAGGCTCATTTACCTGAGCTAATGAGACTGTCAAAGGAGAAGATTGCCATGAGAATCTTGGAACCATCCTCAGCACCATACTCTAATAGGTGGTTCACGGTACCGAAAAAGAGTGGGAAGCTACGCTTTATTCAAGATTTGCAGCCTGTGAATAAAGTCAATATTAGGAATGTAGGAACGGGTCCCATTGTAGATGAGTTTGCCGAGGCATTTGCTGGTTACTCCATCTATTCAATGGGAGATGTGTATTCAGGGTATGATCAGTTTCAATTAGCAATTGAGATTCGAGATGTGACCACGATGAAGACTCCTTTGGGTTTAGTACGTATGTGTACTTTACCACAAGGAGCCACGAATTATGTGGCACACATGATGAATGCTATGAATCTGGTCCTACATGACTTTATCCCAAAAGTGACGATGCCTTTTATTGATGATATTCCAATAAAGGGGTGTGTGGAAAAAGAAAAGGATGAAAGTTTAGATTCATCTGGTTGCAGAAAGTTTGTTTCCAGCCATATTTTAGATTGTAAAAAGATATTTGAAAGATTTGAAGAGGTTGGACTAACTTTCTCCCTAGAGAAAACAACTTTTGGTGTTAATGAAGTGTTAATAGTTTGGCATTTATGTGGCCATTATGGTCGTAGACCCTATCCAGCAAAAGTTGATGCCATTAGTAGGATTTCTGAGAGATGTTGCAATGTTAGTGAAGTAAGGAGATTCCTAGGTGCATGTGTTTTCTATGTCATCTGGATCCCTCACTTTGCTCATGTAGCAAATCCGCTTTATGATTTATTGAGAAAAAGAAAGAAATTCTTCTGGAGTGATGAACATTCTAGAACTATGAGGCGTCTAAAGCAATTGCTTATCAATGCTCCTATTTTGAAACGTATTGACTATACAGGAAATAAGCCTGTAATCCTAACCGTTGACACTAGTCCTATTGGTATAGGCTGGGTCATTGGACAGGATGATGAGAAGGAACAAAGGTATGCAGTTCGCTTTGGAGCAAAGATTCTTCATGATACTCAAAAGAATTACCCACAAATTAAGAGAGAATTATGGGGATTAGTTACAGCTTTAAAAAGTTATAGATAAAGAATACTTTACAGGAGCTAATGTAATAGTAGAGACCGATTGTCTTCCATTAATGGGTTTAATAGCTAATTGTTCATCTCCGGATATAGCTATGCTACGATGGATAGCCTATATTAAATTCATTAACCCTGCTTTTGTTCATATAGCCGATAAACATAACACCATTGCTGATATGCTTTCAAGAGCAAAGTTCGATAATGATAGTGAAGCATTAAATAATCATATTAACTTAATAATATATGAAACATCTACCTATACGTATGAAAGATTTATAGAAAACGATTATGAAGGAGAGTGGCGAGGTATAGGAAACTATCTGAGTTCGTTTCAACCTTCCCCAAGCTGGTCTTCAAATCGATTCCGAAACATCACGAAGAAGTCTTTCAACTTCTTCTTGAAAGATGGATATCTTTGGAGACATGCTAGAGGAAAGGTTCGAAACCCTCAAAGAATACTAGGTTTGAAGGTTTTTCAAGTGCAAGTTATGTAAGAGATGCATGAAAGCCTTTGGGCTGGTCATAAAGGCTTTGTAGCTACATATGAAAAGATTAGGGAAAGCTATTGGTGGCCGAGGATGTATGTAATTGTTAAAGAATTTGTGAGCACTTGTAGTACGTGCCAGTTACACTCCTCTGGCAAGCATAGAGATCCCCTTCACCCGACCTATCCACCTTGTATTCATTACAAGTGGGTAGTTGACCTTGTGACCATGCCTAAAAGCAATGATGGCATGAGATATATTGTTCTTGCACGAGAGGATTTGACAAACTACGTCGAGGGTAGAGCTCTTCGCTCCAATACTACTTATAATGTATGTGTATTCCTTTTGGAAGAAGTATTATCCAGATTTGGATCTATAGAAAAAGTAGTAGCGGATAGAGGTGAGTTAGATGCGAAAGAGGCAAGAGAATTCTTCGCACAGCATGGGATTCGATTGTCTCTTACGACTGCTTATCACCCAGAAGCAAATGGTAAAATTGAACGAGCCCAAAATATCTCCCATTTGCTCTTTGTGCTGGTCGCATGACGTACACGAGAAAAACTGGTTTTATGTTGGCTGAACTCATGTATTGTCAGAAACCATTATTTCCCATTCATACTCAGATAATTAATTCGATGAGTCTAGGTTGGAAAGATAATATTTCAAGAGAAGACTTATTAGGACTTCGAATTAAGCAATTAAAACAAGAAAATGAAAATCTTAAAGAAGCAATAAAAAAATTAAAAACATCTAGATTGAAAAATAAATTATATTTTGATAAGAAACATAGACTAAGACCACAACCAATAGAGAGTGGTGACTGGGTGCTTGTATATGATAGTACGTTTGATACTCAATACGATGCACGTCGGAAACTAACTAAACGTTGGTTCGGACCTTATGTTGTTGTTTCAGTTTATGCAACAGGTACATATAAATTACGTGAATTTGATGGTTTTATGTTAAGGAATTTGATTGCAGGGAAAAGAATAAAACTATTTCGAAGAAGAGAAAGCAGTAAATTTGAATTGGACGAAGACTTCTTAGAGGACGCCGATGAAGAAGAGTAAAAAAGATCAGGTGAAAGAGTTCTAAACTTTACTTATTTTTTAGTTATTATTATGATTTTTTTTAATTGATGCATTTGATGTGTAGATATGTACATCTTTTTGATAGGAAAGGAAGATTTTTAAAATTATGAAACAATGAATTTAAAACTGAAGTAGGGATGTGTATGAAGAGAAGATAAGAATTAGAGACCCCATGGCTTTCATAAGGATAGGAGAGGGAACACTTGACTTGCGACTCCTAGTAGAAGTAAGTTTATTTTATATAGGTAGGCTACCTTAACTTCCAACCCATGTCGCTAATGAGATCCTAGTTCCCAATATAGCATTCCTCTAGAACCTCTGCTCTGAATAGGGGTTAAGCCTTTCCCCTCTAACAAAAAAATTGCGAAGAAAGCAAAAAAAGGGAATGCATAAAGCATTACATTAATGGTTGCTGCATTATGAAAAAGAAAAAAGATGAGAAAAAGAAAATTAAAAAAAAGAAAAAGAAAAAGAAAGAAAAGAAAAGAAAAAAGTTATCATGATTCAGTTGTAGTCTCGAAACCACTTCTGAAATTCTATACGGGCAATATGAGGCGGATTTATGCTATAGAGGAATTAGTTAGAAGCATCTTATGGCGAGTGGTTAAGGAATGAGAAATAGACCATTTATATAAAATATTTATTACTTTTGAACGGGTTAATAGAAGAGCAAGTACCACAACTGTCTGATTGATTTCTATGGGACTTTCTAAAACTTATTTTCAATTTCATGCATTGAACGAAAAAGTTTATGATTCAAGTCTGCATAATTTTAAAAGTTTTTCTTGACTATCAGAAGATGTACTTACCTTTAGGAGCATATTTCATATAAGTTAAAAAAAAAAAAGGTTTAAGAAATATTTTTTAAAAAAGAATTTGATACTGCTTTCCTATTGAACAACAGGTTGGCCCATCGAGGGCGATGTGCAGGTTTGGTGGGGGCAGATGTCGAAAGGATTTCCTCACTTGAATTGTTATATGGAAAAATAAAAATATTTTGATTTAAAATCAATTAAGTGAAATCTCTCTTACAGCGTGACCTCAACCTATGAGACGGGCTAGCACCTCTATTGCAATGAGGTGTCGAATGCACACATCTACTACTAGATCCACTGGGGAATGGCTAAACATATGGTCGTGGTGGAGTCATAAAGCTAGGAGACATACCTCCGATGTGAGTAACACTGCCCGCAGGAGTGACGCCGGCAGGAGTGACACCGTTAGGAGTGAGGTCAGTAGGAGTGAGGCCGACACGAGTCAGGTCGGCAAGCGTGATGCGGGGGAGTGCTACTAGGAGCCATCTAGTACTGTGACATAACAGCAATATACGCGGGAGGTACCTGAGATATGAACTCTAAGAACTGCTCCTCTGTCTTAGAATGTGGAGTGACTGGAGGATTGTCTTCCATCGTGCTCTGTAACAAATTAACTCAAATAATTAGCATATGGTAATAAAGGTAATATAGATAAATGGTAGTGTACAAAAGAACATCGAAAAAAAAATTTAACAAAAAAAAGCTCCTTTTTTGTTCTCTTTTGTCCACGTGAGGTTATCGGTGCAATGTCGTTTGGGTCCACCTACTAATTAGGGGGACCATGCGAATGGTAGCGTAGATTTTGTAGTTGACTTTTATCAAAGGATCCATACTCTCTAACATGTGCAATACAAATCCATTATTTCCGATAAATTTGATAATTGCACTCATTACAAGGACATGCCATTCTCTCCTCTAGATCCAAACTAGCCATATGATACAATATGGACATTTAGGAAAATTTGATTTTTTTATTAAACCTAAAGACGATAATCCTAAATCTTTAAACCTAAAATATATATAGAAAAAATCCCAAAGACCTATTTTCTATATATCCAAAGAAGCCTAAAAACCCTAAAACCCTTATGCTAATATATATATATATATATATATATATATATATATATATATATATATATATATATATATATATATATATATATATATATATATATATATATATATATATATATATATATATATATATATATATATATATATGTGTGTGTGTGTGTGTGCGTGTGTGTATCATATATGTGTATATGTGTGTATGCATGCATAAACAACTTAAAAACCCTAATCCTATTTTTTTTATATATATTTGATTATATATTATATTTTTTCTTAATTTTTACAAATACATGTTCATATATGTTAATATTAATTATATATATTTAATTTGATGAAAAAACTCAAAATATAATTTTTATATATTTAATTATATATATTTAACTTGATAAAAAGCCTCAAAAATATATTTTTATATATTTAATTACTTTATTTAAAACACTAGCTCTTTTCATATTTATTTATCTATAAGATTATCCTATTTTATGTATATACATTTATTTATATATTTTGATTTTTTTCTTCATTTTTTCTTTATTTTTTCCTTATATACATTTAATTGAATTATATGTATGTAAAAACCCTAAAATCCTAATCCTAAAGAGCTGGACCTAAAATATGTATATGCGTGTATATATACATGCATGTATGTATATGTACTATATGTGTATGTGTGTATACATGTTATGCATGTGTAAAAGCCCTAAAATCCTAATCTTAAAGACCTAGACCTAAAACATGTATATGTGTCTCTGCATGTGTATATATATGTGTATGTGTATGTATATATATATATATATATATATATATATATATATATATATATATATATATATATATATATATATATATATATATATATATATATATATATATATATACATACATACATACATATATATATATATATATATATATATATATATATATATATATATATATATATATATATATATATATATATATATGTGTGTGTGTATATATGTATATGTGTATGTGTATATATATTTAATTTACATATTTAAAACATTAGCTCTTTTCATATTTATTTATCTATAGAGTTATCGTATTTTATATATATCTTTATTTATATATTCTAATTTTTTTCTTACTTTTTTCTTTATTTTTTCCTTGTATAAATTTAATTGAATTATATGTTTGTAAAAACCCTAAAACCAGAATCCTAAAGAGCTAAACCTAAAATATGTATATGTGTGTATGCATGTGTATATACATGTATATATGTATATGTATTATATGTGTATGTCTGTATATATGGTGTGCATGGGTAAAAACCCTGAAACCCCAATCGTAAAGACCTAGACCTAAAACATGTATATGTGTGTATGCATGTGTATATATATGTGTATGTATGTATATGTATATATATATATATATATATATATATATATATATATATATATATATATATATATATATATATATATATATATATATATATATATATATATATATATATATATATATATATATATATATATATATATGTGTGTGTGTGTGTGTGTGTGTGTGTGTGTATGTATGTATATGTGTATGTGTATCTGTATATACATTTAAGTTGATAAAAAACCTTAGAATCCTATTTCCATATATTTAACTATATATATTTAATTTATTTATTTAAAACACTAGCTCTTTTCATTTATTTATCTATATAATTATCCTATTATATATATATATATATATCTATTTATATATTTTTATTTATTATATATGTATATGTGTATGTGTATGTGTATATATATTTAATTTGATAAAAAATCTTAAAATCCTATTTTTATATATTTAATTATATATATGTAATTTATATATTTAAAACACTAGCTCTTTTGATATTTATTTATCTATATAATTATCCTTATATATATATATATATATATATATATATATATATATATATATATATATATATATATATATATATATATATATATATATATATATATATATATATATATATATATATATTTTTTTTTTTTTCTTAATTTTTTCTTATATAAATTTAATTGAATTATATGTGTGTATTCATGTGTATATATATGTGTATGTGTATATGTGTGTATATATATATGTGTGTGTGAATGAATATATGTGTACGCATGTGTAAATAGCCTAAAAACCCTAATCCTATTTTTATATATTTGATGTGGAAAAAAACCTTAAAATCCTAATTTTATATATTTCATTATATATATTTAATTAAAACACTAGTTATTTCATAATTTATTTTATATACTGAAATCTTATATGTGTGTGTATGTGTGTGTGTGTATGTATGCATGTGTGTATATGTGTGTGTGTATATGTGTGTGTGTGTATGTATGCATGTGTATGGATGTGTAAACAGCCTAAAAACCCTAATCCTATTTTTATATATTTAATTTGCATGTGATTGTATGTGTGTATGCACGTATGCATATGTATATGTATGCATGTGTGTACATGTGTGTGTATGTATGTGTGTGTATATGTATGCATGTGTGTATATGTGTATGTGTGTATATGTATGCATGTGTGTATATGTGTGTGTGTGTGTATGTATGCATGTGTGTACATGTGTGTATGTATGCATGCATGTGTGTATATGTGTGTATGTATGCATGTTTGTACATGTGTGTGTGTATGCATGTGTGTACATGTGTGTGTATGTATGTGTGTGTATCTATGCATGTGTGTATATGTGTATGTCTGTGTATGTATGCATGTGTGCATATGTGTGTGTATGTAGGTGTGTGTATCTGTGTGTGTGTATATGTGTGTGTATGTATGCATGTGTGTACATGTGTGTGTGTATGTATGCATGTGTTGATGGAGAGTGTTAATCTCCAAAAGAACAAGTTACTCTTGTATTTAGAGCACCTCTATAACAAGAATAACTCAGATCTTCACCAATTTTAGAAGATCAATACTCAATTGTCAAATTTTCTGAACAAACTCTGAAGAAGGAGAATACACAGAAAGTCTACTGCACATAAATCACTCATTGCCTTATCGATTGTGTAAAGCTTTTGATAAAACTTTGTATGAAGTGTCCCCTATAAATTGCGCACCTTCTCCAAGTTGAAGCACTCCAAAAGATTCAGTAGAACTTGATAAATGATCTTAACAACTCACCTATGTCTAAAACTCTTCTTCTAAGAAGTCGATTTAGACACCTATGACTTTAAACCTTTGGTTCTCTCAATCTAGAACCCATTTCTACAAATGCTTTTAGCCACAAATAGCTTACCTTTCAACTTAAAGATTAAGTACTTGCTTGCTCAAAACTTTAAACTGTGGAAGGAGAATTGATCAAAACATTCATATCGAATTTTGCGCCTCTTGTAACTTCACTTCTTCTCATTCTCATATGCAAATGTTCCTACACTTAGTTCTCTCAGCCTGATCACAATTGAAAGCTAAAAATTTGTACAGAGGTCCATTACCTATAGACTTAGACTTGTACAAAAGCATTTCACAAAAGATCTAACACAGAAGGAGAAAACTCAAAAATATCGTGCACAACATTTTCTTCATTTCTGAGAAAAATTACAACTGAGTGATGGGAGAGTCTTAACTCACTTCTAAGACGCCTAATGACACATACAACTTTTGATTACTCTATTCTCATGCTCTCTCATAAATGTCCCGACATTTTCATAGTATATATATACAAAAATTTACAACCTTATGACTTCTCAAAGATATAAGTGAACTATCTGTACATATGTGTACACATCTTCCTCTTTTGAATGTATTCTTCTTCCATGCTTCACAACTTGAATCTTTCCTTCAAACCTTGACTTCATTCTTCATCAAAACATCAATTGTTGATTGTCCTGCACCAACAGCTCCCCCTCAATCATCAATTGAGGTTTTGTCTATCTTCTTTATGCCTGCCATGTCTTTGAATCTCTGTAGCTTTGGTCCATCCAAGCTTTTAGTAAGCATATCAGCTATCTGCTCTTTTGTTGAAGTATGTATGACTTCAATTTCTTTATCCATCACCTTCTCTCTCTCAGAAAATGATACTGAATCTCAATGTGTTTAGTCCCTGGATGAAACACAGGATTAGCAGCTAAATACAATGAACTCATGTTATCTCCATAAATGATAGGTGTACTCTGTATGGTGTCAAAACTCTTCATGAGAGTCTTAAGCCATATCACTTCCTTTGCAGCTTCAACCATACCTTTGTACTCAGCTTCTGTAGATGATAAAGCAACTCTATGCTGCTTCTTTGAACACCAAGAGATTAACTTATCTCCCACATAACACAAGTATCCATATGTTGATCTTCTATCATCAGGATTACCTGCCCAATCTGCATCACTATATATTTTGATGTTTGTATCTGATGTAAAACCATAATACAAACCCTCTTTGAGTGTACCCTTAAATGTAGCTCAACACTCTTTGACCTGCAATCCAATGTTCTTTCCTAGGACAATGCATGAAATGAGACAAAACTCCAACTGCATATGATAAGTCAGGCCAAGTTAATGTAGCATAGATAAGACTACCAACCAAACTCTGGTATAGCTTCATATCCTTGAATTCTTCTCCACCATATCTACTCAAATTGTGATTCACCTCCATTGGAGTAGGTGCTACCCTGCAATCATTCATTTTAAACTTGATTAACAAGTTTCTCAAATACCTTTCTTGAGTCACATACACTCCATGTTGAGTGTATGAAATCTCCATGCCCAAGAAATATGACAAGGCTCCCAAGTCACTAATTTTGAACTCTTTCTCCATTTGCTTCTTTAGGTTTTGAATGCCTTTCTCATCTATACCTGTAGGAATTATATCATCAACATATATGCACATGTAAATGAACCCATCATCACTTGCTTTAACAAGCAAGATACTATCTGCCTTAGATACTTGAAATCCAAGTTCTTTCAAGAACTTCACAAGTCTATAATTCCATGCCCTTGGGGCCTGCTTCAAACCATACAAAGCTCTCTTGAGCTTGCATACATGATCTGGATACCTTCCATCTCTGAATCCTTGAGGTTGCTCCATGAAAACATCATCTGAAATATAATCATTTAAAAAAGCATTCTTCACATCTAATTGACATAATTTCCAACCTTTACATGCAACAATAGCTATGAGTGTCCTGATGGTTGTCATCTTTGCCACAGGACTATAGGTCTCATCATAATCAATACCATATGTTTGAGCAAACCCTTTCACAACAAGTCTAGCTTTATACCTAGACATACTTCCATCTGCAAACCTCTTAGTCTTATAGACCCATTTGCATCCAATGATCTTCTGACTATTTGGTTTAGGAACCAAATCCCATGTCTGATTCTCCATTAAAGCATCATATTCTTCCTGCATAGCTTTCTCCCAATTTTCCTTACCTTTTGCCTCTTCATATGTGGAAGGGTCTTCATCTCCCTTTATCATGTAAGAATAATCTTTGGTAGCCAAAAGAGAAGTGTCATAGCTATACCTTGTAGGTTGCCACTTGTGTCTTGATGACCTTCTGAGTTCTCCACTCCTTGAGGTTTCTGGTTCTTCACACTCAGGATCAAATCTTGGCATTTCTTCAACTTCAACCTGCACTTCATTATTCTCCTCTTCATCAAATATCTGAACCTTTGATTTACCTTTCTTTTGACTCACAACTTCTTCAACACCTGTATTAATATTGATTGTACCTGCATACCAAGTACCTTGCTCATCAAATGTAACATCCAAGAAATTGTTTTGTGGATGGACTCCACAACCTATATCCCATTTGCTTATCATCATAACCAATGAATACATACTTTTCAGCTTTAGGTTCTAACTTGTGTCTTAATTGTGATGGCACATATGCATATGCCAAACATCCAAATACTTTGCAATGATCCAAGGTAGGTCTCTTACCCCACCATGCCTCATATGGTGTCATACCCTGCAAAGCTTTACATGGTAGCCTATTGACCAAATAAGTAGCTCTATTTACAGCCTCAGCCCACAAATAATTTGGGCAATTTTTCTCCTTCATCATTGACCTTGCAAACTCAACAAGAGTTCTATTTCTTCTCTCTGCTACACCATTTTGTTGAGGAGAGTACCTGCAAGTAATTTCCCTTTTTATACCTGCATTCCACAAGTAATCACTGAACTCATTAGAGAAATACTCTCCCCCTCCATCTCACCTTAGTCTCTTCAATTTATGGCTTGTAATTCTTTCTGCATACACATGATAATGTTTGAATGTATTGAATACCTCTGACTTATCTTTGATCACATAGATAGTGATCCATCTGGTAGCATCATCAACATAAATTACATAGTACCTTGAACCATTGATACTGAAATCCTTTGATGGTCCCCACATATCTGTGTGTACCAACTCAAGCTTCTCTAAATACATAAAACCATGCTTGGAATAAGATCGCTTATGAGCCTTACCTAATTGACATGCCTCACATCTGTATGTCATATGTTGACCTGCAACATTAGGCAATCCAAGCACTGAACCATTGTTAATCATATCTTTGATACCTCTTTCATTGAAGTGTTCAAGCCTCTTGTGCCAAAGATCTAACTCAGAGATCTTATGTCCTCCATAAGTGAACAAGGCATGACCAACATTACCTTAAATCTTCAATGTGAACAACCTTCCTTCTTTCTTCCCTGAAACAAGTTGTTTATACCCATTGCTAGGGTCTTCCACAAACACTCCTTCATTAGTGAATCTAACTTCATAACCTTTTTCAACAATTTGTCCTACAGTTATCAGATCTTAGGAATTGTAGGAACATACAAGACCTTAATCAAGAGAGTACTTCCATCCTTGGCCTTCACTGATCCAATTGATTTCACATTGTGCTTTGTATTGTCACCTGTTTGAACAACATGATTAGATACCTCATTTTCCAAATCAGTCATCAATGCTATGTTACCACTCATGTGATTGCTACACCCTGAGTCAATGTAGCAGACTCTTTGGTCTTCACTTAGCCTTTCACAAGTTGCATTCATTATCAATGTTGAATCCTCCTTCTGATCTGAAGCATAATTGTAGTAGGTATTATTGTATTGTTGACTTTGGAATCCTCTACTTGCATTTCTTCCAAAGTAACCCCTACTACCTCTTCCTCTGAAGTTAGCTCTTTGATTTCTGCCACCTCTTCCTCTTGAATTAAAACTCTGATTATATCCACCATTACTCTGATTATTATGCCAACAATCATTAGCTAAGTGATTTGTCTTACCACAAATCCAGCAAGCTTTGACTCCATCTTTATTATTACTGCCTCTTCCTCTACCTTTACCACCTCCTCTTCCTCTTAGGAAGTTGGCTTGACTAGTTGTGCCTTCATCTTCATTTGCTTGTTGCTTCCCTTTGCTATTTTTCTTCTTATCCTTTGAGTACATTGCATGACCTGTACTCTTGTCACCTTCACCTTTGATATCCTGCTCAAAGATTAACATATGTCCTAGCAACTCATTTAAGTCAGGAGTAAAATGATCAAGTGATAATTCAGTAGACAAAATGAATGGCTTCCATTTGTGATCACCTCTCAAACCTGTGAGGATTTGCCTTACCAATTTATCCTCCTCAATGTCTTCATCAACAGCTCCTAATGCATCTGCAATGTCCTTCATTCTGGTTACATAATCTGAGATGGATTGAGAGGCCTTCTTCTTGAATGTGGTAAATTCTGCCCACAAGGATGCCTTCTAGACTTTGTGGTATTTTGGAAATGCTCCTCCAAAGCATTCCATATATCACTTGCACTTTCAAGGCCTCTAATGTGAGGTAGCAAGTAATCATTGACTGCCATATAAATAATGCTCCTAGCTTGAGCATCTCTCTTCATCCAATTCTTCAAATCTGATAATTCCTCCCTAGTTGGAACACTAGGATCTCTGAATTGAGGCTTTTCTTCTTCACCTGTAATGTAAGCTATCAAGTCTTTGCTCATTAGATGAGCTTCCCTCCTCATTGACCATGTTGGATAGTTCTCTCTATCCAATTTCTCTATCTGAAGAGAATCTCCCATGCTTTCTTCACCTGTATATTGAATTATTCAATCTTTATGAGTAATAGTTGTACCTTTACTTCGAATAATACTCCTTTTGTCTTCCTTGGTGTCGTATGACCTTCTTCTCAAGCTTTATCCTCAAACTTTCACCTTTTGAACCTTCAGATGTTGATTTTTTTGCACCTGCAGCAGTCGAGGTTCTCCTTCCTTCAATTCTGTTGCTTCCTGCTCTGATACCACTGATGGAGAGTGTTAATCTCCAAAAGAACAAGTTACTCTTGTATTTAGAGCACCTCTATAACAAGAATAACTCAGATCTTCACCAATTTTAGAAGATCAATACTCAATTGTCAAATTTTATGAACAAACTGTGAAGAAGGAGAATACACAGAAAGTCTGCTTCACATAAATCACTCATTGCCTTATCTAAGTTTTTGATAAAACTTTGTATGAAGTGTCGCCTATAGATTTTGCACCTTGTCCAAGTTGAATCACTCCAAAAGATTCAGTAGAACTTGAGAAATGATCTCAACAACTCACCTATGTCTAAAACTGTTCTTCTGAGAAGTCGATTTAGACACCTATGACTTTAAACCTTTGGTTCTCTCAATCTAGAACCCGTTTCTACAAATGCTTTTAGCCACAAGTAGCTAACATTCCAAATTAAAGATTTACTTGCTTGCTCAAAACTTTAAACTGTGGAAGGAGAATTGATCAAAACCTTCGTATCGAATTTTGCGCCTCCTGTAACTTCACTTCTTCTCATTCTCATATGCAAATTTTCCTACACTTAATTCTCTCAGCCTGATCACAATTGAAAGCTAAAAATTTGTACAGAGGTCGATTACCTATAGACTTAGACTTGTACAAAAGCATTTCACAAAAGGTCTAACATAGAAGGAGAAAACGCAGAAATATCGGGCGCAACATTTTCTTCATTTGTGAGAAAAATTACAACTGAGTGATGAGAGAGTCTTAACTCACTTCTAAGATGCCTAATGACACATACAACTTTTGATTACTCTATTCTCATGCTCTCTCATAAATGTCCTAACATTTTCATAGTATATATATTCAAAATTTACAACCTTATGACTTCTCAAAGATATAAGTGAACTATCTGTACATATGTGTACACATCTTCCTCTTCTGAATGTATTCTTCTTCCATGCTTCACAACTTGAATCTTTCCTTCAAACCTTGAGTTCAACTCTTCATCAAAACATCAATTGTTGATTGTCCTGCACCAACATGTGTGAACATGTGTGTGTATGTATGCATGTGTGTACATGTGTATGTGTATATATGTGTGTGTGTATGTATGCATGTGTGTATGTGTATGCGTGTGTATGTATGCATGTGTGTATATGTGTGTGTATGTATGTGTTTGTATATGTGGGTGTGTATATGTGTGTGTATGTATGCATGTGCTTATATGTGTGTGTGTATGTATGCATGTGTGTACATGTGTGTGTATGTATGTGTGTGTGTATGTATGCATGTGTGTACATGTGTGTGTATGTATGTATGCATGTGTGTATATGTGTGTTTGTATGTATGCTTATGTATGTGTATGCATATGTTATGCATGTGTGTATATGTGTGTATGTATGCATGTGTGTACATGTGTGTGTATGTATGAATGTGTGTGCATGTATGTGTATGTATGTGTATGTATGTGTATGTATGCATGTGTGTATGTGTGTGTATGTGTGTGTATGTATGCATGTGTGTATATGTGTGTGTATGTATGTGTGTGTATATATGTGTGTGTGTATATGTGTGTGTATGTATGCATGTGTGTATATGTGTGTGTATATGTATGCATGTGTGTACATGTGCATGTGTGTATGTATGCGTGTGTGTATGTATGCATGTGTGTGTATGTATACATGCATGTGTGTATATGTGTGTATGTATGTATGCATATATATGTGTATGCATGTGTGTAGATGTGTGTGTGTATATGCATGTGTATATGTGTGTGTGTATGTATATCCATATCTCTCTTTTTATTTCTCTCTCTATCTTTCTCTTTTTCATGTTTCTTTTGCTCTCTCTCTCTATCTTTCTCTCTTTCATCTCTCTTTATTTCTTTCTCTATCCTCCTCTCTTTCATCTCTCTGTGTCTTTCTCTCTCCCTCTTTCTCTGTCTCTATCCCTCGCTCTCACTATATCAATAGAGAATAGAAAAATGACTTACATGTATGTCCCTCTTTTGGATCGTTGTCGTCAAAGCGTAATATATGTCGTCGATCATCGAATTCCAAAGAATCAATGCCAAAAAACTTCTTCAAAATCAAAGAGAAGAAAACTTATAAAACATAAAGCATGGACAAAGACAAAGGGTAAGAGTATGCACACCACTTACCAAGATGCAAGATATATATAGAGAGAGAGTTTGTGTGTGTGTAGAGAGAGAGGGAGATCTGTGCATGTGTGTGTACAAGACAATGCAGGTCACAATTCGGTTCGCGCATGCAAGTTTGACAGAAGCAAGCAGTACTCAATGTAAAACATACAAAGCCAACATGATTACCATTGAAGCGTTTCCTTTTTGAGGAATGATATACATAAGGTTGAGTTTCTAAAATGCATAAGAGTACAGGTAATAAGCAAGATATGCTTCTAGAATGAACTTGACACTCAACAGAGGTATCCCTTATTTTCAGCACTATGCATAGATAGACCCCGAGACAATAAAATTACACATTTTCCAAATATACTAAACAAAATTCTTTCAAACATTTCTATCATAAACTAGACACTAATAAATTTCCAATGAATGCTCACGGATCCAATTTGGAGTTCTATAGAGAGAGCAACAACCTTTGCAAGTTCACTGTTTTTGAAGAGGATGGTGCAACGAAATGAAGGAGCAAGACAATGATGGCCAAAAGTGTATGTATATTGCTTCCATGTAATGTACAAGTTATTTGAAGTCTTTATATAGACTCTTGAAGTGGTTCATGACTTCTACAACTGGATTTTGAATTCAAATGAAGGCAGAATAGATTGGTGAAGGGAATCAATTCACTTTCATATAATCTAGGAAAAGTGATGATCTAATTTTGATCTACTTTTAGATGATTGATTGATTGATGATTTTCAAGGTGAGTCACCTCAAATTCATGGAATTTTAGCACCCCTTTTTTCGTTTTACATGTGTAAAGCTCCACACTTTAGCATTAGTAAATTACCCATAAAAAACTTTAGAAAAAATACAATAAATGAGCATAAATAAAAGGACTCTTCAATGGATATTTCTTTACCTAATCCAAATGATAGCTTTTTGATTTAGATCAAATCCACCTCAAGCATAGTGTAAGCTTGATGTTTCAAAATTTCAAAATTGGCTAACTCAAAAATTCAACCATAAGCCTCTTAAGCCACATGACCTCACAAGTAATCTGTGCTAATGCTCTAAATTTAGATTTTGTTGAGGATAAGGAAAATGTTGGTTTCTCCTTTTCCATCCATGATATGACCTTCTTGCCTAGCATCATGCATATCCACTTGTACTCCTCCTATAATTTTTGGATTCAACCCAGTCACCATGTGTATACGCTTTCACATATAAATAATCTTCAAGAAGATAGAAAAGACCTTCATTTGAGGTTTCTTTGAGATATCTAACTCTTAGTATCAGTTAAGTGAGGGACTCTAGGTGTGTGCATGAGTTCCGATAGCACACCAACCAACTATATATGAAAGGTTTGGCCTTCTGATAGTAGCATAGTTCAAAGATCCCACTATAGACTTGTCAAAGAGTGCATCCTCAAGTTCATTACCTTAGATTGAAGTCAACTTCATATTCAATTCCATTGAGTTTCTCAATGGGTAGAAACTTTTAAGTCCATAGTTCTTTAGTGTTGGTGCAAATGTCCAAGACTTCACATTTGGCTTAGCATGGAAGACAATATGTGCAACTATCACTTGATGAAGCATGTCAACCTTGGCTTGTAATCACTTGGTCATTTACCATTAAAAAAGATTATAACCTTGAAGAATCTTTTAAGAGTCTGTATCTCTTGGAGTTAGACGAATGTTAGTTACGAATCTCAAATGAGAGAATAAATCCTAAATTATTGGAGTCACTTTTAGTTGGAGCCAAGTTTGAATTCAAATTCAAACTTAGAAGAAAACTCATATAAAAAGTCTTTGTAAAACTCGTGGCCATACGGTGCCTCATTCTAAGCTTATTTCTTCATCATTTGTAGAAGCTAAGTGGCCTACACCATAGCTCACTTAGACCACCATCATTGAGCATCATTAAAATGTCAATGATCTTGTTTAATCATGTTTTATAATACATATAGTGCATTGAACATCTTTGTCTACTTCTCTGCTATGACTACTCAGAATAGTCAGCTTTCATTGACCCTATCTCAGTGCATTCTCAACCATTTTTCATAATCTTTTGCTTCTTGGCACCCCTTGAAGTCTATTGTATGCTACCAAAATCTCATAGCATTTGGTTGAGGCATCTAGGAGAAATCGCCATCGACGTGCTCACTAGTTATATATGGGTTAGTCCCTAAAAGGTCGAGGTTAAGCTTTGGATTGCTAAACTTTATATTGTTCCACTTGCAATCATTAGCTATCTAAGCTAATTGATTCCCTCAAAAGTAATTTCATCAATTATTATTGTACTCTGATCTCTGAGCAAAAGAACCAACAAGCGTATGGACTAAAATAACAAGTTTTGTGATACTAGCTATTCTTGAGGTAGTCTGTTTTGATTCAATTGTTTCAAGCATCAACTCCAAAGTACATAGGTACTTTCTTGGTGTCAATTGAAAGCTAAAAGGGCCTATATATAACTCTTATGTGTATTAAGGCAGGTACAAAGTAGGTTTTAGCAGTGCCACCTCACGTGCTTGAGGTATCCATCCATCTCCTCCAACAATGGTATCAGAGCAAGTTGAGGTAAAATGGGAGATGGTTTCCCTTCTTTTATTGATTAATTGGACAGGAATAATTATCCAACATGGTCCTTGAGGATGAAGAGCTATCTACAAGGAAGGAGTCTCTATGGATACATATTAGGAGATGAGGAGATACCCATACTTAGAAGCAAAGCTCAACCTACAAGAGAGGAGCAAGAAAGACTCAACTCATGGTGTGCCAAACATGCTTTAGCCAGGTCATATCTACTTAACTCTATTTTTGACTTCCTTCTTCCTCATATTAGGAATTGGGAAACCTCCCAAGAGACTTGGGAGACTCTATCTTCATATTTTTCCTCCAATACAAGAGCTAGGAAAAATCAATTGTGGATGGAGTTTGCTACTCAAAAGAAGCAACCTAAGCAGAATGTTTCAGAGTTTGTGACTAAAGTGAAAGATGTAGCTGATCAGTTGGCAAGCATAGGAGAGGAGATAAAAAAAAGAGCAAATCGTGAGACAGATAATCAATGGCATCAAGGCAGATGATAAGTGGAAATCTTTCACAATTGCGATGGATCTTTATATGGATATGCAAATCCGTGATCTAGCCACTCTCATGGGGCAATTCTTCAACCATGAAGCCAAGCTCAACAAAAATGGAGAACTATCAAGAGGTCACAATTCTTATGCCCTCTATAGAGATAAAGGAAAGTCTAAGGATAAAGGAAGAGCAAGAAAGTTGAAGATGAAGGTGCCACTTCTCAAGCTAACTATGTAGGAAGAGGTAGCAATTCAAGAGAAAGGGGCAGAGGAGGTAAGCAAGGTAGGTTGAGACCTTTCAACTCTTCCCTATGCAACATATGTGGACTGTCTAATCACACAATAGATGAGTGCTATAGGAACTTCAAGAACAAAAGAGGAAGAGGATTCCAAAGAGGTGACTACTCACAATCAAGAAGAAGATACAACCATAATGAAGGATGCAACCATGGCTACAACAACAATTATCAAGGAGGATACAAATCAAGAAAAGACTTCAACAACGATACAAAGGATCAAGAGGATTCTCTTCTCATTACAAACATGACTTCAAAACAAGGTATGAATGATGAGCACCTCTTCTGTACTGACTCAGATTGTTCAAATCATGTAGCACAATGTAGATCTCCATTCTGATCTTGAAGAGCCCAAGGGAAAGCACCAAGTGCACCCAAGTGATGATACCAAACATTGAGTTTTCAAGGTAGGAAATGTCAAAAATTCTTATGGGAATAGGAATCTATTGAGCAGATTTCTTTATGTACCTACTATCACAAAGAATTTGATGAGTGTTGGATAGATAGTGGAAAAGGGTTTGCGGGATAGGTTCAATGAATTTCGAGCCTTTGTGGAGGACCTCCAACATGGATTCAGAAGAATTGCCAAGGGAGAGAAAACAAGTAGACAATTTACATTTGAGCTTGACGACACTAGAAACATTGGACTTTATAATTTCAAGGATCAAACCTTGTCTGAGTTAGAGTTATGTCACAAAAGATTAGGGCACATTGGTGAGAGAATGTTGAAGCAGATATGTAGAGATCAATGTGTACTTTGGATACGTTATGTATCCAAGCAACATATGATGTATAAATGTGGTGCATGCCAGTTTGGTAAATCACACAGGTTACCTTTTACAAGGAAAGGGTATATGCATGAGGATTATTTGTATTTGTCCACATAGATGTGTGGGGACCAAGCAAGGACCCTTCAATTTCAGGCTCAAGGTACAATGTGTCATTTATTCATGATTTCAGTAGGTGGGCTATTTTATATTTCATGAAACATAAGGATGAAGTGTTCATTTGTTTCAAGAAGTATCTTGCACTTGTGGAAATTCAAACAAAAAAAAGCTTAAAGAGGATAAGGTCAAATGGAGGAGGTGAGTACTTCTCCAATGATTTTGATGCATTTTTGCAAGACAAAGGAATCAAAATGGAGATCACTACTAGATATACTCGTGAGCAAAATGGAGTACCAGAGAGGAGGAGCAGATTGATTGTGGAAGCAGCCAGATCAATGCTAAATGAAAAGAAGTTGCCTAATTACTTGTGGATAGAGAGTGTTTCTACCGCAACTTATCTTATTAACAGGTTACCTTCTAAGTCCCTTCATCGGATGACCCCCTATGAGGCATGGCATGGTAGGAGACCATCACTGAACATTGCAGAATATTTGGTTGTGTTGCTTATGTGCATGTCCCGTCTCAAATCAAAGGTAAGTTAGAACCAAAGGTAGAGAAATGCATCTCCATAGAGTACGATATAAATCAATAGGGATACAGGTTTCATAATCCATCCAACAAAGGATTTATGGTTAGTAGAGATATTGTATTTGATGAGAATGATTCTTGGTTTGAAAGTGAATGTAGGAAGGTCAAATTTCCATATGACTTGGAAGAAGAATTTCCAAGACTCACGAAGGAGGAGTCAAGAACAATTGAAGACATCAAATCAGATGATGAGGACACCATCAACTTGGAAGAGTTTAAAGTATGGAAGTCAAAAGGCAAGGTCAAGATGAAGAGGTTGGAGGACATACTTAAGTCATCCAACCAAGCCTTAAGGAGATCACAAAGAGAGAGTAAGAAGCCAATCAGATATGGGTATGATACTTCATTAGTCACTAAGCATTTTCTATTTATCTTGCTAAGGATTCATCACTTGAAGAACCTTCTTCATATGAAGAAGCAAGTACCAAAGCAGAATGGAAGGAGGCTATGGATGAAGAAATAGAAGCACTCCAAGAAAATGACACTTGGGAGCTAGTGCCCAAGAAAGCATCAATAAAGGTAATTGGTTCTAGATGGATCTAGAAAATCAAAAGGAACTCAGATGGATTCATAAATAGGTATAAAGCTAGGCTTGTGGCTAAAGGTTTTTCACAAACCCAAGGAGTAGATTATGAAGAACAATTTTCACCTGTGGCTAAGATGCCAACCATTAGAGTATTGGTAAGTGTAGCTACATCTAGAAATTCGAATATGTATCAACTAGATGTGAAAAAGCTTTTCTCAATGGGTGGATTTCAAAGGAGTTTTACATGGCTCAATCTCTTGGCTATGAAGATCCAAACAAGGTAAATCATGTATGCAAATTGAACAAAGCTCTTTATGGTTTGAAGTAGGCACCTAGGGCATGGAATTATAGCTTAACAACCTATCTTCAAGACCAAGGGTTCATGATGAGCAAGGCAGATTCTTCTCCGTTTTTCAAGATGAGTAATTCAGAATTGATATACTTATGTGTATATGTGGATGACATCATTCTTAGAGGTAGTGATACCAATGGCATCAAACAAATAAAAAACCAGATGATGCAAGAGTTTAGGATCAATGACATAGGTTTTTTGAAAGACTTTCTTGGACATGAGTTAGTATACACTAACTTTGGAACTTACATCACTCAAAGGAAATACATGTAGGACATGTTGAAGAAGTTCCACTTGGAGTATGCAAAAGTAGCTAGCATTCCTATGGATCATAAATTGAGTGCTCATGAAGGTGATTTGCTTGAAGACATTGCAGGTTATCAAAGCATACCAAATCTACTGGATGATAACTGACATAGTTACTATTCTTAAATGGTGACCAGGTTTGCTTACCCAATTGTGAAAGCTTCCAATTCTTGAGATTATGAGTGTGTAGGTTGGCTATTCAAGGTACTAATCTCTTCTTCTCCATATATTTCAACCTCTAAGTATTGATACTTCCATAACTCTTATACAAAAGATCCAATTGTGCTACCTTCTTGCTTCCATATGTAAAGTACATTGTGTGGTTGAAGTTTGGCTTCATAGGCAATGTGAATTACTTGCCCTCCTGACTTTGCCACCAATCTTTACCCCTCTTTAGGGTTTTGCACAAAGCATTCTTTCTCATTTAACTTGACTTGCAATCCTCTTTCAACCATTTAACCAATAGAAACAAGATTCTTTGTAATTATTGGAACATGAAAAACATCTTTCAAAGAGTTAGCCTATAGGAACCATTCAAGATAACATGAGCTATATGTGTGATAACATGGGAACTAGCATCACCTATCTCCAGATGCCCCTTATTTCATGGTAGCTACATATTTGAGGATATATCCTTATTGCAACCCATAAGCCCATGTTGATGATTCATACCTATAGGATAATGAAGCATAGGCTCATAAGGCCACTCGTAAATATTAGTATAACTCCTTACTATACTGCTAGACATGATCAATGTACTCTGGGGCAAGAACTCCAAATGTCTAGATGAATGGATAGAAACCATCGTTCTATTTTTTACACTTGCTTAAAAAGGTGTTTTCCTAATGTACTGCATATGCGTTTATAAAAAAAAAAAAAGAGACATTTTATCCTTTTTTGTGGGAGAATAGTATTGCTCTTTAAGGATTATTTAAAAAAGGTGGTGCAAAATTATGGATATGTTAGATAATAATAAGGATAAAAATATATATGAGTAAAGTGTTGTAATTTCTATATAAGAGAAATATGCCCATATGCTCTCAAACCTTGTGAACCTTGTATCATGGGAAAGGCACAACGGTTGTGATTTCCATGGGAAGGAAATGATCGAGCACGTGCGCCTCTAGAATGGGTATGAAATATGTTGATCCTTTTCATAAAATGTCTATTTTTCATTTGGAATAGTCTTTCTATTTTTTGGTTTTTGTGGGAAATAGAAAGATGTAGACATATTTAATTTGGGAAAAATTTAAAGCTTTGAAAATTTCATCATTTCACACAGATTGAAATAAAACAAGTGCAAAATTTAACAAGTTATGTGTTGAAGAAAGGGAAGAGTTAAAAGAAACAACAACTACTGTAGAAAATATGTAAAGGAACGAGACTCATGGTGACTCACAAACCTCAAAGAAATGGTATTGTTGTGCAATGAACTTATACACTAGCTGAAATGTCCTATTTCAGTGTCAATGTGAGTTTGAATTTGAGGGCTTATGAAATGCACTCACTTTGAACACAAGAAATCATTGTAAAGCTTTATACTAGTGTGGATAAGGCCATGCCACTAGTGTGGATAAGGCCATGACACTCTCAGAATCGTACTCTACCAATAAGCTTCAAGTTATGCATTTTTGGTGTATTTTGAGCCATGGAACATTGTGGAAAAGGTAGATCCATGGAACACTTGGACGATGTAACTTCCGATATTATGAGCCATGGAGCATTGAGGAAAATTTTGAGCCTTTAAAATTGTGGTGAGCATTTGACTCATATCTCATCCATATCTTAAAGGAGCCATCTCTCTCTCTCTCTCTCTCTCTCTCTCTCTCTCACCTACGAGACATGCGCTCCATTTCCTTTTTATTAAAACATAGCTATAAACACGCACAACATACCATCATATGATGGAGATTGGATCGTATCCACAATTCAGATACTGAGGTTTCATCAGGCTCCTTACCAAATGTGCAACATCATGTTTCCAACTATGTTATCTAATAATGCCAAAATCATGTTGTCAAACGTTAATTCGAGGTTTGTGTAACTCAATAGGAAGCAAACCCTCATTGGGGTTTCTTTTATTTGGGGTTTTTGATAAATATCTTGTAACCATTTGGGTAGCCCGTGAAATTTGGCATATATATTCACCTTCATCAAAACGTACACCAGCAATCATGATAAATTGTCTTTATAGTTGGAAACGTGATACTCAAAAGTCTCATGTACAGTGGTATATCCATCATATCCACTGTACAGACGAGAATGAGACTTTGAATCCCCTACACACTTTCCCCGAGTATGGCAGATGCCATCATGAATGAACAATTTTTGGTATATATGTATAACTGAATATGCAAATGGATTCGTTCATGTACGCATCTATTTATGTACGTAGACGTATTTATGTGCATACACACACATATATATATATATATATATATATATATATATATATATATATATATATATATATATATATATATATACACGTGTGTGTATGTATTTTTGTATGCATGTTGGTATATACGTATGTGTATGTAACTATTTACGTATGTATGTATGTCTATGCATGTATTTATGTGTGTGTATATGTATGTAGTTATGTATCTATGTATGTGCATATGTATGCATGTATGTATGTAGTTATGCATGAATCCAAAAAAGAAAACAGTAAGAAAAACTATGGAGACTTTAATTCATTGTGTATATGTAATTTCTATGTCTGTGTGCATGTATGTATATATGTATGTATTTATTCATGTATTGTATGTACATATCCATGCATGCTTTTTCATTTTTTTGGTAGAAGAAACAAGGATTTTTCAATCGAACATTCCTTTGGAATTTGGCAAAAATTGACAGCACATCGCTCCCTCCAAATCTTCCAAAGAGTCTCGCCCCTTATGGCATTCCACAGCCTAGATGGGCAGCCAACCGCCTCGCCCAACAACGCCTGTTGCCAATTGATTTGGTTCGTGAGTCTCAATATCCTCGTCACGTGGTGCCAGATAATGCGGGACTTGGGGCAATCAAAGAAAAGCTGAGCTAAATCTTCAATGCATCGATGGCAACGCTTGCACCAAGGAGGCACACCGCAGATTTTGTTAGCCCTTGCATTGGACAAGATACCCTTATGCAAGATCTGCCACATGAGAACAGACTTTTTGATCTCAATTAGGGGGTGCCAAATAGACATGAACTTTAGTTCCCATCGAAGTTCGGTCCAAGAAAGGCACCATCGCTTCTTAAGGGTGTCATGAACATCTAAGTTCTCTTTGAAGTTGGGGATTGTGGATAGTTTCTTAATTTGAGGCCCTCTAGGCAAGGAGGATCCTGTCCGCAGCGAAGGCGGGTAGTTGACTGTTCCCACACTAAACACCTGTCTTGAAGAAGATCCCATTCCTCGAGGATAACTCTAAGACTTGTTGGAGAAAGTCTATGACAAGCCTAAGTATTGGCTTGAGTCTCACAAAGTCTTAGAAGAAGCTTTAAAAAGAAGACTATGTAAAGTTCACTTGTGAACTACCTCTTGTAACTTTTGGAGAGTTTACTTAATGTAAAAGTAAGAGAATCTTAAGTGGTTGAGTCCACTTGATCAAGAATGGAAAGAGGAGCCACGAATTCGTGATTTGTTGTAGGTAGAGAATCAAATCAATCATTGATTGATTGGAGAGTGATTGAGGGAAGTTAGCCTCCCAAACTCAACTATAAATAGATGGTAGTTTTAGTCGTGGTTAGAGAGACCTATGTGAAGACCTCCAAGAGCTGAGCTTTATGCCATATCAAGGTGTGATTACAAGGCACACATATGTATCAGTAAGTCATTGTATTGTACAAGCAATATACTTTCATTTTCATGATTATTTGAGTTCATCTTTCCATGTTCTTGTGAAGTGTACTACTCACTGCCATTACTCTCAGTTTTCTCAGTCAGCTTGCAGAGATGTTTTCTCTGAGCTTGGTGCATCCTTTTTAGTGATTTAACTTGGTAAAGTTAGCTCTATAAGTCTACTATATGCTCACAAATTTTCATGTCATTTGGATGTTGCAATCTTCAGTTATGTTCATTTGAAGTCAACAGGGTCTGTTCATCTTCGCTTCTCTGTCAGGTACCCGACTTTTTCACTCATCTTGTCAGAGTCATTTCTCAGTGGTTACTTATCCAAATTCAGTGATTTAAAGCTTGTTGGGTTCAGCTTACTGTCTAATATAACCATACACATTTTCATAATCATTGGATTTCTAAATTTTGGGTTATGTTGATTTTTTTGCTCACTGGTCTATTTCTGTAGCAGCCCGTGAAAATCGGGATGATGTCATCACTTGTTAAAACTCATTCTCAGTGTGTGGTTCATTATTTTTTATGAGATTACTCTTGAAAGTTAGCTCTTTAAGTTGCCTAGACTTCCCCGAGAGGAATTGAGCTAATTGCTGCTGTGCTTAGAGAATTATGTAAAACATTGGACAGGTGTATGAACCAAGAATAACAAGTTTTCACCTCTGAGCTAACTCCAACTTATCTATTTTGATCTATCTTTTTGAGAGTGATCTGTTGGAGATAGACGTCTGTAGAAGCACGCGAATAGCACAAGGAAGAAGAAGAAGCTTGGAGCACAAACACACAATACTGAATGTATTACTAGAGAATGTACAAAGATAAGTAGCCCATTAGGGCAATAGGCGTATATACAAGCCGGGGGAAAAAAACCTCCTAAAGAGGGAAAAAAGTGCCTCGGTAGTCCTAGAGTGTTCACACACATCACTACCTAAATATATCAACAAATCCCCCCTCGGAGTGATGCGGTGAACAAGGAGCTGGCACTCATGTATAAGGAAGTACCGAGCTATGTGGAAATCACTCCACAAAAGGAAGTAAGCCCAAAGATTTGCGGAAAGCTTCAAACTTCTCCCTAGGCAGAGCCTTCGTGAAAAGGTCTGCAATGTTCTCCTGCGTGGGCACATATGCCAAGCTGATCTCCCCAACAGAGAACCTCTCCCTGACATAGTGATAATGCACCTCAATGTGCTTAGTGCGAGCAGCCCATTTTACATGCTGACAGATTTTCAGCCAAAACCAAAAACTGTTTGAAGCACATGAACACTTCGGACTTTGCTTTGAGTGGATATACCCATGCATGCCTGGAAAAATCATCAATGAAAGTCACAAAGTAAAGGTAATTTCCAAAAGAGGGTGTCTGCATAGGACCACAGACATCACTATGTACAAGCCCGAACTGAACCATCTTTTGGAAAGGAAGAACGCTGCATTTTGCCCAAAATACAGCCTTCACAAACATGTTTTCTGCATAGCCGGAACTGAACCATCTTTTGGAAAGGAAGAACGCTGCATTTTGCCCAAAATACAGCCTTCACAAACATGTTTTCTAGGTGCCTGAAGTTTGGGCAAAGAGGACACCATTTCAGATTTCTGCAGGCGTAACAAACTAGCAAAATTCAGATGACCAAAGCGTGCATGCCAAAGCTTTGCATCTGACATAGCCTGAGAATCATGAACTGCACATGCCAAATCATTCACAGATCTTTCATAGTCCATGAGCTTATACAGCTCACGACATAAAATGCCAGAAGCAATAATCACATCGCCATATGAGAGATCATGGACTGTACACCTGTCATCAATGAATTTCACAACCAAGCCAATCTTGGCTAATGCAGAAACTGATAACAGGTTCTTTTTGATCCCTGGCACAAATAAAGAATCTGACAAAGTGAAAGAACTACCATCAGCAGTAGTCAGAATGATCTTACCAACTCCCATAACAGGATAAGAGGAGTTATTGGCGCATGTGACAGTATTCCCTGTAGGGGCAGTCTCGACTAGAGAAGAAACTGCGCTGCGAGGTAATATGTTTGGTCGCCCCACTGTCAAAGTACCAAACATCTGAGTCTACTGCAGACATGCACTGATCATGAGAAGATGGGTCAAAACTGCAGACAGTAGTAAACGCCCATTCTTCTTCCTACACAAGATTTGCAGACTCTGTTTTTGGTGTAGAGGCCTCTGCAACAACCATTCCAGCCTCTTTCTTCTTTGCCTCTTTAGCAGCCAGTTTTGGACAGTTCTTTATAATATGATAATTTCCTTTACAGTACTTGCAGAACAATTTCTGCTTTTCTGATTTCTTTTCATCTTTATCCTGGTTCTTCGATTGTGCAGCATTTGCAGATTTTTGCTTACTAGTAGAAGAGCTCCATTTTCCTTTGCCCTTCTGACTAGCCAGGAAAGCTTGATCTGCAACACGCATAATGGACCTGTTCTGCCTGGACTGATCTTCTTGCAACAAAACAGAGACTAATTCCTCAAATGACAAGGCATTCGGATTGCCTTTCATCATCAATCGAAGAGTAGAGGCAAAACTCTGATATGAATCAGGAAGGCCATTCAGAACGGTCTGCACAAGTGAGCTATCTGGTATAACCTCATCAGTAGAAATCAATTGTTCCTTCAGGTCTTTGATCTTTGTAAGAAAACTGTCCATAGAATCACCTTCATTCATGTGCTCACTCTCCAACTGTTTTCGGAGGTAAGCAACACGAGCCTCATTCCTAGCCTGGTACAAAGTGGTAAGTGTATCCCAAGCATCCTTTGCTGTTCTACAAGAGCGAATGTGAGGAATAATGGCACGTTTGACAGACAAAGCTATCAATGCATGTGCCTGGGCATCTCTGCCATCCCAACGAATCTGCTCTGTAGTAGGTGCAACAAAAACAGCAGCACGGACAGGAATATGCGGAATATCATCTTCGACACCATCTTCATCAGCTCCAACACCTGTATTTGCAGTACCTATCGTTACAGGTGTAACAGGATGTCTTTCAACACCCTGCACAATGTTCCACAATCCTTTTGCAACCAGTACATGTCGCATCATATAAGCCCATAATGGGTAGTTGGTACCATCCAACTTATCCTCAACAGCCAACATACGGAATACATCACTGCTTTCAGCCATGGCCGGTGACTAAAATACCTTGATGTAGAAAATTGATTGTATCTCAAAAAGTTGAACAGAACTGCCCAGACGAGTTCTGCTAGACCTGTAGCAGACTTCGAGATGCTTAAACTCGCGAACAGAAACTGGTATATACCTTTGGCACAAAAGGACGAAATAGCCTGCAGAAGCACTGCGATAGTGGGTTCGGAGGCTGAAATGAGCTCAGATCGTGATTTCGGCACCACAAAGCGAAGCCGTTTTAATCTCGGAAACACCCTGAGTATGCTCACCAAATTTCGTGCGAATCTGAGACTGCAAACGGAGGAGTGTCGACGGCGCCCTAGAAGAAGCGAGCCCACCATATACTCCTGGAGTTCATTTGGCTGGTGTAGATCAAGGATTTTGCAACACCTCTTCATCTTCAAGCACATACCTATCCATCTCTTCACAGTGGTATCAGAGCAAGGTTGGACAACATGGTAGATGGATTTCCTTCATCAATTGACAAATTGGATAGAGGTAATTACTCAGCTTGGTCATTAAGAATGGAAGCTTATCTCCAAGGTAGAAGTTTATATGGTTATGTGGCTGGAGATGAAGTTATGCCAAGTTTCAGGAACAAAAGTCAACCAACAAAAGAAGAGCAAGAAAGATTGAGCACATGGTGCTCCAAGGATGCACTTGCAAGGTCTTATCTCCTCAACTCTATCTCAGATTTTTTGTTGCCTCACATTAGAAGTTGTAAGACATCTCAGGAAGTGTGGGATGCACTTGAAGCTTTCTTTTCTTCAAGTACCAAAGCTAGGAAGCATCAACTATGGCTGGATTTCACAACCCTCAAGAAGGCTCCCAAACAAAATGTGACTGATTTTGTCACAAAGCTCAAGGACATAGCGGATCAGTTGGGAAGCATTGGAGAGGTAATAGATGAAGAGCAAATTGTAAGGCAGGTCATCAATGGCTTGAAGGCAGATGACAAGTGGGAAGCATTCACCACAGCTATGGATTTGTACATGGACATGCATGTACCTGATTTCAACACAGTCATTGGACAACTACTTACTCAAGAGACAAAGCTTATCAAAAATGGAGAAAGCTCTAAAGGTAATCAATCTTCAGCTTTATACACGGATAAAAGCAAGTCTAAAGATAACAAAGGAAAGGCAAAGAAAGTGGATGATGAAGCAGGTACATATCAAGCTAACTATGCAGGTAGAGGAAGACATGGCAGAGGTAGAGGAAGAGGAGGTAGACAAGGCAGGGGGAGATCCCAAGACTCCAACTCATGTTCTATTTGTGGATTAACTAATCATACAACTGAAAATTGCTTTAGGAATTCCAGGAATCAAAGAGGCAGAGGATACAATAGAGGAAGTTATGGCTACTCAAGAGGAAGGTTCAACAACTACCATGGCAACTACAACAACTACAATCATTCAAACTATCAAGGAGGCTACAAAGGAAGGAGAGACTACAATAACTACACAGAAGACTCAAACAAAGAGGATTCATTATTGATCATGAACATGGCTATGCCACAAGGTAAATCTGATGAGCATGTTTTCTACATAGACTCAGGTTGTTCAAATCATGTGGCAGGAAATGTGGCACTCCTATCAGATTTAGAAGATCCAAGGAATAAGCATGAGGTACAAACAGGAGATGATACAAAACATCCTATGGAGAAAATAGGCAATGTCAAAGCACCTGATGGAAACATCAACCTACTCAGTAAGGTACTCTATGTCCCTACCATTACAAAGAATTTGATAAGTGTTGGGCAGATAGTAGAGAAAGGGTTGCAAGTCAGGTTCACAAAGGCAGGAGCATTTGTTGAAGATCCAAGTCAAGGATTCAGAAGAATTGCAAAAGGTGAAAAGACACGTAGATTGTTCACACTTGAATTACAGGACACTAGAAACATTGCTCTCTTTAATTATGGTAGTCAGACACTCATAGAATTGGAAGTATGGCACAAAAGGTTAGCACATATTGGTCAAAGCTCATTAAAGCAAATCTGCAGGGACCAAAGTGTACTTGGACTTCCTAATTTGTCAAAACAACATATGATTTATAAGTGTAGTGCATGTCAATTTGGAAAGTCTCATAGGTTACCATTCATGAAGAAAGGTTATATGCATGGAGATCTCTTGGAGTTGGTTCATACAGATGTATGGGGACCTAGCAAGGAAGCTTCAATATCTGGATCAAGTTATTATGTTTCCTTTATTGATGATTGCAGCAGATGGACTATCCTATTCTTTATGAAACACAAAGATGAAGTTTTTTCATGTTTCAAAAGATATTTGGCTCTTGTGGAGAATCAAACAGGTAAATAACTAAAAAGGCTAAGGTCAGATGGAGGGGGAGAATACTTCTCCCATGATTTTGATTCTTTTCTTCAAGAAAGAGGAATCAAAAGAGAGGTAACTACAAGGTACACTCCTGAGCAAAATGGGGTGGCAGAAAGGAGGAATAGGACAATTGTTGAAGCTGCAAGGTCTATGTTAAATGAAAAGCATTTACCTAATTACTTATGGGCTGAGGCTGTATCTACAGCCACTTACTTGATTAACAGGTTGCCTTCAAAATCCCTTGATGGGATGACTCCATATGAGGCTTGGAATGGAAGAAGACCAAGCTTAGATCATTGTAAAATTTTTGGATGTATTGCTTTTGCTCATGTTCCTTCACAGGTTAGAGGCAAGATGGATCCAAAGGCAGAAAGGTGTGTATTTATTGGATATGACAACAATCAAAAGGGCTACAGGTTATACAACCCTACCAACAAAGGATTCTTGGTAAGCAGAGATGTAGTTTTTGATGAGAACAATTCATGGTATGAAGATTCATGCAGGAAGGTCAATTTACCATATGATCTTGAAGAAGATTTTCCAAAGCTTGGTAGAGAACAATCAAAGATTGAAGAACAAGACACCTCAGAGGATGATGAAGAATCCCACATGGAAAAGATCAAAGCATGGAAGTCTAAAGGTAAAGCAAAATTGCAGGAACTTGGACATGAGGCAGAATCATCACATCATGGCCTAAGAAGATCTATGAGGGAAAAGAAAAAACCAGAAAGGTATGGGTTTGACACCTCATTAGTAACTAAACATTCTATCTACATAGCACAGGACATAAACCAAGAGGAGCCATCATCATTTGAAGAGGCCAAAGCAAAAACAGAATGGAAGCAAGCAATGAAGGAAGAGATTGAAGCACTTGAGGAAAACAACACTTGGGATTTGGTGCCCAAGACTTCATCCATGAAGGTAATAGGCTCAAAATGGGTCTATAAACTCAAGAAGAATTCGGATGGTTCCATTAACAGGTATAAGGCAAGGCTTGTAGCAAAAGGCTTTGCACAAACTCAGGGAATTGATTATGAGGAGACTTTCTCTCCTGTGGCAAAGATGCCTACTATTAGGGTTTTGCTTAGTATTGCCTCTTCCAAGAATTGGAAGATACTTCAACTAGATGTAAAGAATGCATTCTTGAATGGTTGGATAACAGAAGAGGTATATATGGCACAACCACCTGGTTTTGAGAATCAAGTTTATCCTGATTATGTGTGTAAACTTAACAAAGCATTGTATGGTCTCAAGCAAGCTCCAAGAGCTTGGAATTTCAGGCTTGTTTCATTCTTGCAGGACAAAGGCTTTCAACCAAGCAAGGCAGATCCTTCACTCTTTATTAAAAAGAGTAATTCTGAGATCATCTACCTATGTGTATATGTAGATGATATTATATTGACAGGAAATGATGCAGATGGTATGAAGAAGATCAAAGATCAGATGAGAGAAGAGTTCAAGATAAGTGATTTGGGTTCACTTACCTACTTCCTAGGTTTGGAAGTTGTCTACAAAGATCATGGTTTGTTTCTCACTCAAAGAAAGTACATTAAGGACATGTTGGCAAAATTCAAGATGCAAGATTGTAAGATTGCAGGTACTCCAATGGAGGTCAATCACAAATTGAGCTCACATGAAGGTGAACTCATAGAGGACATCACATCATATCAAAGTCTAGTGGGTACTCTCAACTATGCAACATTGACAAGAGTAGATATATGTTACAGTGTGAGTGTGCTAAGTCAATTTATGCACACACCAAGGAAACCACATATGGATGCTGCCAAAAGGATTCTCAAGTATCTCAAAGGAACCATAAATGAAGGACTTTATTATCCTTATGTATCTGATTTAGGTTTGAAGCTATTTTCTGATGCAGATTGGGCTGGCTCCAAGGAAGATAGAAGGAGCACTTCAGGTTATCTTACCTTTGCACGTTCAAAGTTTATTTCATGGTCATCCAAGAAGCAACCCACAGTTGCTCTCTCTTCTACTGAAGCTGAATATAGAGGTCTTGCCATAGCTACACAAGAAGCTATGTGGATGAAGACATTATTCAAAGATCTTGGATTGGAGTTTGGAACTCCAACTATTTTTGGTGACAATATGAGTTCTATTCATTTGGCTGCTAATCCTATTTTTCATGCAAGGACTAAACATATTGAAGTTCATTATCACTATGTACGAGAGAAGGTTCTAAGCAAAGAGATTCAAATATCATATATGTCCACTCATCAACAATGTGCAGATATTCTAACCAAAGCATTGGATGGTACAAAGCTTTGCAAATTCAAGGCTATGATTGGTTTGCAGGTAATCTTGGAAGATTGAAGACCTCAAGCATAATTGGCTTGAGGGGGAGCTGTTGGAGCAAGTCTATGACAAGCCTAAGTATTGGCTTGAGTCTCACAAAGTCTTAGAAGAAGCTTTAAAAAGAAGACTATGTAAAGTTCACTTGTGAACTACCTCTTGTAACTTTTGAAGAGTTTACTTAATGTAAAAGTAACAGAATCTTAAGTGGTTGAGTCCACTTGATCAAGAATGGAAAGAGGAGCCACGAATTCGTGATTTGTGGTAGGTAGAGAATCAAATCAATCATTGATTGATTGGAGAGTGATTGAGGGAAGTTAGCCTCCCAAACTCAACTATAAATAGATGGTAGTTTTAGTCGTGGTTAGAGAGACCTATGTGAAGACCTCCAAGAGCTGAGCTTTATGCCATATCAAGGTGTGATTACAAGGCACACATATGTATCAGTAAGTCATTGTATTGTACAAGCAATATACTTTCATTTTCATGATTATTTGAGTTCATCTTTCCATGTTCTTGTGAAGTGTACTACTCACTGCCATTACTCTCAGTTTTCTCAGTCAGCTTGCAGAGATGTTTTCTCTGAGCTTGGTGCATCATTTTCAGTGATTTAACTTGGTAAACTTAGCTCTATAAGTCTACTATATGCTCACAAATTTTCATGTCATTTGGATGTTGCAATTTTTAGTTATGTTCATTTGAAGTCAACAGGGTCTGTTCATCTTCACTTCTCTGTCAGGTACCCGACTTTTTCACTCATCTTGTCAGAGCCATGTCTCAGTGGTTACTTATCCAAATTCAGTGATTTAAAGCTTGTTGGATTCAGCTTACTGTCTAGTATAACCATACACACTTTCATAATCATTGGATATCTACATCTTGAGTTATGTGGATTTTTCTGCTCGCTGGTCTATTTCTGTAGCAGCCCGTGAAAATCGGGATGATGTCATCACTTGTTAAAACTCATTCTCAGTGTGTGGTTCATTATTTTTTATGAGATTACTCTTGAAAGTTATCTCTTTAAGTTGCCTAGACTTTCCCAAGAGGAATTGAGCTAATTGTTGCTGTGCTCAGAGAATTATGTAAAACACTGGACAGGTGTATGAACCAAGAATAGCAAGTTTTCACCTCTGAGCTAACTCCAACTTATCTGTTTTGATCTATCTTTTTGAGAGTGATCTTCCAAGGTACATAGGGTGTCTAATACATCCATTGGCAAGCTAAAAGGGCCCACCATATACTCCTGGAGTTCATTTGGCTGGTGTAGATCAAGGATTTTGCAACACCTCTTCATCTTCAAGCACATACCTATCCATCTCTTCACAAGACTCGGGTCTAAGTCTTCGAACCTAATCCACTGGCCGGTCTCTTGTTTCCAGAGCTCTTTCCACTGTTTGAAACCCTTGTTCCATAGCCGCTTAGCAATTTGGAGGTTCCAAGACTCCACCCCCCTAATGCTAGGAATCAGGAACCAGATAGAGTCATTTTGTCTCATTCCAGCCGCCCATTTCCACTCATCACTGATTCTGATGAATTTTTTGGCCTTGTTCCAACTCTTCCATAGGGAACACACAAGGCTAGAGCCTTTAGGGGACACCGGGTGTGGGGAGAACAAAAGTGTGAGGATCCTTATGTCCTTCGAGCCAAGATGGCCAACTAATGTAAGATCTTTCATGTTTCTGAAGATCAATTTAGCCCAAGAGGACTCACTATTGCTCTAAGCCTTGATAAACCACTTTACTACCAACTTGTCAGCCAACCCAGCGATATCCAATAAACCTAAGCCCCTTGAGTCTTTCGAGTTAATGCAAGTTTCCCATTTGAGTTTGGGAATCCCCCTCCTGTTGGGGTCTCTAGTCCATAGGAAGTTTCTGTAGATTCTTTCCACTTTGGCCAACTCTTTCTCCTTAGGTCTCCAACAGGAGATAAAGTAAATAGTCGTATAAAGCATAAATGTGTTAACAACCATGGGACACCCTGCCAAGTTAACTTGCATACCTTTCCAATGACTAAGTTTGCTATCCATATTGGATAGCACCTAGTTCCACCGTTGGTCCATTGAAATGTCAAAGCCCATTGGAATACCGAGGAGACGGAACACTTGACCTCTAGGGATAACTTGATACCCCTGATCTAACAACAATTGGGGTGGAGGACCATGGATTGCTCTGAAAGAAGTTTTAGCATGGTTGTTTTTTGAACCTAAAGCCACACATAAGGTGTCGAGGCAACTCCAGAATACCTCAATGCTATTCATATTGTTATGTACAAAGGCATTCATGTCAGCGACAAAGAGTCTCACAATCATTTGGCCATGAGCAAGAGGTAGGGAAAGACCCTTGAGATTGCCAATGTCCACGTGATGCTTTAATAGGCGACTGAGGCCATCCGAGGGGATAGCAAAGAGAAGAGGAGCTAGTGGGAAGCCTTGCCTGATAGATCTTTCTCAACGTATGGGCTCAAAGAGCTTACCATTAATATTTATTCTTGTAGAAGCATTTCCGAGAAGAGTGGATACTATCTTCGTGAACTTTTGGCTGCATCCAAGGTCTTTCAGTGATTGAAGAATAAAGTCCCATTCCAATCTATCATACACTTTGTCGAAGTCCATCCTAATGAATACCAGATCTTGTGCAGACTCCTCAGCGAATGCAAGGCCTTCCCAAATATCGACAATTGCTTCAAGTATAGATCTACCTTTGATAAAACCTTTCTGGTCCTCACAAAGCCAAGACTTTAAATGACAAGAGATTCTATTGGTGATAACTTTGGCAATTATCTTGTATCCAGTTTGGAGCATGGTAATCGGTCGCTAGTTTCCAATTTTGTTCTTATCTCCCCTTTTGTGAATTAACTTAATGACGCCATTATTAAGACACTCAGGAAGGGCATGAAAGGAGAGCGCCTCTTGCCACACCGGCCGCAGTGGTGTGGCCACCACGTGCTTGAAGGACTTGAAAAACTCATTGGTGAGGCCATCAAGACCCGGACTTTTTCCATTGGGAAGAGCATCAATAACCTCGATAATTTCGTTCTTGGAAATGTTAGCTTCTAGTAGAGACTTCATGTTTTCATGTTTTGCGGGATTCTAGATTGAGAAGGGTAAAGTTCTCCGTGCTACATTGTTATCGACCAAAAAGAGAATGGATTCCCTAGCTCGTTTCCTTCAGGATGTTACACATCTCTTTCGATGGTTTGTCGGCCTTCCCCGCCCACTAGTCTTTGAAGAATATTTCCTTTGAACCTCGTTCTCTTAGTCTTCCCCTGATTTTCAGATGACCTTGCTGACATTGCAAGTTACCTTTGTTCACTTCTTCTTCAAGCCGTGAGGCGTTCGCCTACTATGGAAGATGCCATCATGAATGAACGCTGTTCGATGTATATGTATGAGTGAATTTGTGATTGTGTGAGTTTCTGTAGTCATGCATTTATGTACATAGGAATATTTATGCGCACACACATACAAATATATATATATATATATATATATATATATATATATATATATATATATATATATATATATATATATATATATATATATATATATATATAAGTAGGTATGAATGTATATGTGTGTATGTAGTTATGTACGTTTGTATACATCATGCATGCATGTTTAATCAGTTATAGAGTGAATAATACGAGAGAGAGAAAAGTAAAAACAACTATAGAGATTATAGTGTTCACTGTGTGTGTATGTATTACTGTATGCATGTGTCATGATGGTATGTATGCATGCATGTATGAATGAATATATGTATGTGTTTATGCATGTATTATGTATGTATGTATGATGTACATATGCATGCATTCTTGTATGATTTTTTCATGTATATATGTATATATTTGTGCATGAATGTATGTCTGTATGTGTTTATGTATGAATGTGTTTATGTATGAATGTGTTTATGCATGCATGTATGTATGTATATATACGTATGTGTGTTTTTATATATGTATGTATGTATGCATTGCACGCGACGATACCATCAGCACTATTTCCATAATGATATTGCACGTTCCAATGTACCACATTAGGATTGATCGGTATGTTCATGTTGAAGGTCTACCACACACGTTCAGTGTTATGATCTTTTCTAAAGCCAAAGCTATTGTCTTTACTCATTTGAAAACCATTGAGATAGTTAATGCGAGCACATTTTTTTACCTTACATCCAGATATCATTGATACTGTCAACAACTTTTAACGATTTCGATATTAAGTGTTAAGTTTTCTGACATAGAATAGTCTTTTAAGTGCCAGTCAGTTGAAAGTGCAAGTAATTGTTTTTCTTTGTCATAATTTGTTCAAACATCAAAACTATAGCAACTATATGATTCCACAAAATGTAGTGGTACCAGTCATGAATTTTATAAAATAATTCATTGATTTTCAAGAATTCGAAACAAATGGTCAACAGAAGAAAACATCAAAAAACAACCTATCTTTTGAATATGGAGAAGCTCAGCGGCAACCACTTCTATTGTGGTGTCACGAAAGACTGAAAGAGATGGAATTCGATGAAATGTAGCCTACTATACACCCACCAAAAGAGCTTGAAATATAGGTTAGTATAAAGAATGTATTCAAAACTACGCAAGACCATGTCGATGAGATAATAAAGTATTGGTTCATATGGCCAATGTGAAAGATTAATATGATTTTTTACTATATCCATAAGGACATCATCAATGTAGTGTTAGGTGAGAGCTCCAAAATGTCTAGGTGAATGGATTAAAACAATCTTTTTATTCCTTCCACTTGCTCAAAGAGGATCGTATCCATCCGCACAGTATACCTCCATATTATAGAGCTCGGATCGTATCCATACTCAACACATGAGTCTTATCAAGCTCCCAGTCAACTCTCTCACTTCATATTTCCAAATATATTACCTAATAGTGTAGAAATCATGTTGTCAAAAGTTAACTTGAGTTTCCTTGTTACCCAACAGGAGTCAAAAGTGAATCTCAGTTCCTTGTAACTCAATAGGAAACTGGAATGGGTTTGTGAAATAGTGGTGATGAGACAAAGCCAATTGGTTGGCCTGTGAAAGCTGATGTGTATATCAGCCTTCATCAAACCGTACAATGGCAATCATGATATCTTAACTTTATACTTCGGAAAAAGTCGTGGTCAAATCTATCACGTACAGTGATATAAGCATCCTCGCCACTGTGTACACACAGGACAATGAGACTTAAATATGAACTGGTGACCTTGCATCGCCTACAGACTTTCGGTGAGTTTGGCAGATGCCATCATGTGCCTTCTCACCTTGACAGCCTTCTACCTTCCGAAAGAGTAGCTGCGTAGTCTGCAGCGTGCAGACGTTAACGGGCGGTATCTATCAGGCGAACTCATCATTGCGCCGGTAAGAAACAGCGTGTCGTGGACCATGTCGGAGGGCGCACGGCCTGACAGACGGAGCGTAGACGGTAGAAAGATAAACCATTTGGGTTTTTGATTCCTGTGTGTGTGCGTGTGTGTGTGAGAGAGAGAGAGAGAAACGACAATGAATGCGAGCGTACTTTCGTGCGCTCATGTTCACACCGGCCAGCTTCCGACGGTGGTAGGACAACAGCAAGCGGCATATCCGCGAAATTACTGAGCTGAATTTCTCGCAGGGAATGATGTACCGACTGGTTGTTGAAATACAAAATCTGGGTGTAGCTTGCATGGCGTCTAGTTGGATCATCACAGCATTGCAGCATCATGCAGGGTACAGACGTTGAAGGCCGTATGTATTTGGAGAACTCATCATTGCATTGGCAAGGAATAGCATGTTGTGGACCTTGTCGGACCGAGCACGGCCTGACAGATAAGGTGAGAGAGGTGATTTCCACACGGATTTTTTATCTGTGTTCGAGGCGCAGAGAGAGAGAGAGAGAGAGAGAGAGAGAGAGAGAGAGAGAGAGAGATGACTATCAATACAATGGTATCCTTGTGCGTTGATTCTCACGTCGTTAAAGCTTCGACGTTGGTAATGTAGAAGCAACTTAGCAAGCGCAGTATGCCGATTTCTCGATATGCCAAGTCCTGAGTCGTTGCCGTGAAAAGGAAGGATAAAGTTGCGGCTTGCTCGGCTAGTATCCAGATGCGCGAGTTCGGCTGGTGCGCAGGTAGCAGCGAATGCCATATCCGCGATGTAGCTATGCTACATTTCTTGCAGTAGTACCCAGTGGATGAAATACAGAAATGGGTTGTACCTTTCATGGCTGGTTTTCACATGAGCGAAGCCGATACGACGCTGAGATAGCAGTAAGTGCCCTATCCGCGAGCTTACTGAGCTGACCGGCTCGCAAGGATGAGGTACCGGCTACTTATACAGAGCTTCGCAGCAAGCTTTCATGGAGTGCATGGAGATCATCATTAAAATCATAATGAGCATCAGATTAAAATGAGCGTGATCATATCGTTGATTTGTGACGGACATACTGGGCTCGAAAATATGCTCAATAAATTGTTAACGCAATCACATGAAAGGTCTAAATTCATAAGGTACAAGTATTATCATGAGATAACTTGCAAAGACGAACGGCATAGTTCGTAAAAAATCAACATTGTTTGGATTTTCTTTGACACAATGTTTGCATGTAGTTGGCTTTATGTCTTTGCATAGAGACTTGTCGTACTGCAGCGACATGTGGAAGGACACTAAAAGCATCACGTGAGTAATTAAGCACGAAGAGAGAGAGAGAGAGCATGGACTATTTGTACAAACATCATAATAGAGCGTGATTGGAATTCTCATTTATACATGGGAGGCGATGTTTTGACCTTCAAGAAGGAGACGATATAGATCCCTCTTGGTCCAAACATAGATTACGGGTTATAGAAGCAAAGGAATTACGTCTATAGGAGCAAAGGATGGATAAATGCTACATTTCTTGTGTAAGCAACAGACAAATATGGCAAAGTCCAAGCACGTTAGCTGAGCTGGTTGGGTCCTTTGCCTCTCAAGCGTCTTGCGGGGGTTCAACCCCTCTGGTTAGACACCATTCACCACTTAGCTGATGAGACGGTAAAGCTCCCATCTTTGGGGGATCATCGGCCCTTTGACCTACTTAGTTCAAATGAGTTATCTCGTACGGCCTTAGGGTCATCCTTTCGCAATGTCTACTTAGTGAGCTTACATGCTTTGTACCTTACTACCTTAGGGTCATCCTTTCCCACTGTCTACCTTAGCGAGCTTTCATGCTTTGTACCTTACTACCTTAGGGTCATCCTTTCCGAATGTCTACCTCAGCGAGCTTTCATGCTTTGTACCTTACTAGTTATTAAGCATCCAACAGTGCTTTGTAGGATTCGCGGATCCTATGGGAACTATGCCCACATTTTTCTGTACTTTCAAATTCATTTACGTTAATCTGGAGGAGCAGATCTCAATGATCGAATTTCCTCTTAAGAAACAAAACATGAAACAAAACCATTATGCAAAGCAACATCTTTTGTATAATCGTTTACTTATCACAAAGAAGAAGATCCAAAATCAACAAGAAAAAACGGACATGAAAGAGAGGAACCGGGATAGTGTTTGTCCTTGCTATAATGCTTGTAATCACGCGTCTCTAATGTTTTTCCCCTGGATCTGTGTAATCGTTAGTAAAGTTTGTACATGTTACTTGTGATACCTCTCTAATTACCTTATTTGTTATTTCTCGCATTGAAATACTGTTTTTAAGACCATTTATGAATAACAGCGGTTCAGATACACACAGACACATGAACATATAACACACACACACACACCCACACACACACACACACACATATATATATATATATATATATATATATATATATATATATATATATATATATATATATATATATATATATATATATATATAACTCTTCGATCTTGCCACTAAACAAAAGAACCCAGAGACACTTTCATTTCCTTCCTTACGAGATTTCTAAACTTTTTGATCGTGTCAATCAACGAAAAGCACCTAGCTCCTGATTTCACTTGGGATGTGCACTCTCATTCTGATCCTATAAATGGAATGGTTTGCACAGCCCAAGCGAATAATTATAGGGAGTTTGAAATCCTTGAATGCTTTTATTGAAATTAAGAGAATTTATAAAGTAAATGGTCCGACGAATGGAGTGGTAAGCACTTCTAAAGTAAATAATTATGGGGAGTAATTTAGGAAATTTTGAAAATTCAGAGAAGGTAAAATCAAATCTGCGTATTTTTTTAGAAACACACAAATGTCTTTTTTTAGGAGCTCAACAAGTACTTTGACGGAGAATATTTTACCAAAGATCTTCACAATTTCCCTCTTTTTGTGCATGTGCGAATGACTCAAAGATAGAAAGAGATATTTCCTACTTCCAAGTGACCTAGATGTAGGTGAAAGTTGATATGGACAGCGAACCAAATAGGGTTTCTATTTCAATTGTAAATCCAACAGAAAAAGCTAGAAAATGATGTAGCCTATTGTCACTGCTTTCGATTCAATTATAAACCGAATGTTAAATCCTAATTTGTGTGCTTGCAAGGCTTGAAAGTTTATACAGATAATATCTTTCCATACAATATCAAAAGAATTAATGCTAACTTTATTCGGAACTACACGCAATGTTTATGACCATTGGTATCTTTTATGATCTTAATAGGCTCCTTATCGACATTTTCCCATCTATCAAAGGAAAAAGTCATCTTAAATTTAATAAGGTTTACTAGGTTGGAGATAGGTTTAAATATATATAAAGTTCTATAAATGGTTATGAGAAGAAGGTATGTGTTGGAGATGGAAAGTCACCATTTGCTTTGATGGATGAAAAGAAGGTATGTATTGGAGATAAAAAGTAACCACATTTTCTATGTTTCATGCTGTGCTTGTGAAAAATCCAAGCCAACGAGCACGAAGGATAAGCTCATGCAAAAGAAAAAAGTGAAATGGGGGTAGCAAATTTTCCAAAATGTACCCTCAATTTTCCCACTTATGCATGAAACGCACCTTCTAGAATTATTCCTATAACTCAATTCTTGTATTCTACTCCACATTTATGCGAGCTGAGGGATCCTTATCTTTTGCAATGATTCTCTACCCCTCTTAAAATTTATATGACTTTAGTGCACTCAAATTGGACAGCAAATGAGGGTTTAGGAACTATTTTTAACTACGCCAGACATAAGAATATGAGCATAGTTACTTTTCAGAAGAAAACCTATTAAAATAATATCACACTCATTTTTGAGCTTCTTCTTGCCCATTTTAATATACGTGCGTGTTTCTTGGGAGCTCTCTTGCCCTTGAATGAGGTTCAGGTGCATGCTCACGTGTATGCTTATTGCTTCCCCTTGTGTGTATGTGTGTCCATTTGTGTGATGCACGATTTTGATAACACTGATGCCTCTCTCAAGTTCGCATTTTCTAGGTGGGGATCTAGCACTTCATCCTAGCATACATGCGTGTCGCGTTCGCACTTCTAGTTCTCGACACTTTGGTACCATTGTTGCAGAGGTGTCTTTTCAATTGTCACACAAATGGACTTACATCGTGCAAGGTAGGTGCTCTTCGAGATCCACTTTCATCATTCATTTCTCTTTCTTTTTTCTGTTTTGTAGATGGTTAGGGAGTAGTAGTATGCGCAGATTGACACTTCAAGCATTGTATTTCATTCCCCTCCTGATTTTGATTTTGAACTTTACTTTGTTTGAACTTTACTTTGTATAAAATTTCTTTTTGAAAGTAGGACCATTTGGGCATCGATTTATTTCATTTTGAATGGGAAATGGATTAGGAACTTACACTGTTTACTTTTAGAATATGGACATGGGCTAGGGAAGAGTTCATTGTTATATCTTGCAAAGAAAAGGGACTATTAAGGTTAGATTTACAATTGAGGGAATTATTCTTGGAAATTTTAGTCTTGCCCATGTCATAGGCATTAATAATAGTGGCAAGCGGAATGCGAAGCAAGAGGAATTAAAGGGGGCATGGGGGAGGGGTCCATATGATGCGTAAAGAAGTTTTTTTTTTTTTTTTTTTTTTGGGTGACTTTTACCTACGTATTCATGGTGATTTGTATCTAGGATTTTCAAGTGGTAGGTATGAAATTTGGAAAGGCCTTGCTCGTCCTGGCACTTTAGGATGAATTTACACTCTTCCAATCGAAGAGTGCTCCTTCTCTTTTGTACACTTTTCCCTGACACTGAGGGTATTGAGAACAAACGAAAATCATCACATTATCAATGGGAAATTTCATAACCATAGATTCGTGATGTTTTGCCTATGTCAATGTTCCGAGGGGTTGGAGATATCACACGATTAGGTGGTTCGGGAATGTGTTTAGATTGATGGGGGCCAATGGCTTTTTGAGACATGTTATAGATATTTGTGTGCCAACCCATGTAAAAACACCCTTCGTTGTCAAACATAATGTACTACATGGTAATATTTGAGCTGGAACAATTTAAGAGATAAGTGAGGCATCAATTAAACTAGAATCTAAGTGAGAAGGCTCGTAAGGAAAGTGTGGGTACCATTGTTCTCGAGAATTCGGTATCATTGTTGGAGAGGTTTGCCAATCGTCACACAAATGGACTTGCATCGTGTAAGGTATGTGCTCTTGGAGATCTACTTTCATCATTTATTTCTCTTTCTTGTTTCAGTTTTTCACATGTTTAGGCAATAGTAGTATTCGCAGATTGATGCCTTGAACCATTTGATTTCATTCTAGCTCTTCCTCATTTTGATATTACAAATTCCATCAACCATGCAAATATCTACTTTTTTTTTACCTTTAATTTATGTAAAGCTTTTTTTTTTGTAGTAGGACCGTTTGAGCATCCACTTGTTGCATTTTCAATGGGAAATCGATTAGGAACTTTAGCTTTTGACTTTTAGAATATGGATATGGGGTAGGGAAGGGTTCATTGCTATATGTTGCAAAGAAAAGGGACTAGCAAGGTTAGGTTTACAGTTGAGGGAGTTAATTTTGTAAATTTTAGTCTTTCCCATGTCATAGGCATTCAAGATAGTGGCAAGGGGAATGAGAAGCAAGAGGAATAAAAGGGGGGCATGGGGGAGGGGTCCATATTATGCGTAGAGAAGTGTTTTTTTCTATGTTTTTTTACCTACGTATTCATGGTGATTTGTATCCAAGAACATGAACATTTAGAGGAGAAGGTGAGAACATGATTTTCAAGTGGTAGGTATGAATTTAGGAAAGGCCTTGCTCGTCCTCACATTTTACGATGAATTTATACTCTTCCAATGGAAGAGTGCTCCTTTTGTTTTGTACACGTTTCCGTGGCTTTGAGGGTATTGAGAACAAAAGACAATCATCTCCATCATCACATTATCAATGGGAAATTTTATAACCATAGATCCTTGATATTTCGCCTATCTCAATGTTCCGAGGGATTGAAGATATCACAAGATTAGGTGGTTCACAAATGTGTTTAGATTGATGGGGGCCAATTGTTTTTTGAGACATGTTATGGATATTTGTGTCGCCGCGCTATGTTTTGTTCTCCACGGGGTAGGCTCTATGATGAAATTTTGTGTCCATGCAAAAAATAAGAGAGTACAATCTGGAAGAGTGGTGAGTGAACTTGGATTGCCTTTCGCTGCCTATAGAGAGGTGGTGAGAAGGAGGTGTGGTAATGAGATGTTGAGGGGGAAGTCAGAAATGCTAGGGAGGAACTATTTCTATTGGTCTTATGAATGACCGAAAAAGCATCTTCTATATCTTCTTTTATATCGACTGAAGATCTGAGACTTGTTTCATCTACGAAAAGAAGGGATGAGATGCATTGTGCCTACCTTGTGGACAAAGAGAGAAGTGCATGAAGGTGAAAACGTCACACCCAATAACTAGGATTGTATCGCAAGACATTGAGGAAAGAGCTCTTGTCATCTTATTATTGCATATGAATCGGAGTCAGAGTGCCACATTTGGGTAGTGATTTTAAGTTTTGAAGAAGGGCAAACTTCAAAACTTACATGAACTTTCAATATATGAAACTTCACATCGATAGGCATTCATTCAGAGCTTCAGGGGTTTAAAGTATATCCGCCTTCATATTTAGAGTCAAAACTCTTCCAAACTCAGTTCATGGAAGTCGCGGCATCATACATAATTGCCGATTCCTGAATATCTTTGCTCCTCATTTCTTCTTCAAGTAAATGTTGTTTCTGCACCGCTATCAACACCTCCATTGACAAGCTTCTATCGAATCTCTCCCCTTAGACTTCTCGTCTGTCATCCCTTTCATCAACAACATCTCCAAACACCTGAATCTTCCACTCTATCCGTCGTATCTCTCCTTTCATATCCTTGTTTTTCCTTTTCTTTACGTTTCCATTCGTTGTTTATATTCTCACCTTCATCAATTTCTTTCATATCCTACTTTGACTATTTTCTTGATTGTTAATATCATGGTTCAACTGAGCTCTTAAAATTCTTCACTTTCTCGTTATCAAATAATTGGTCATTATCTAGAAACTTTTGATCATGTATTACATAATATTTTTCGTGCTCCTTAGATTTCAATTGTATTGACAATTCAAATTCTTGCTCATCCTGTTTCAATCTTCCATGGCCTTTTTTTTTTTCAACTTTGTGTTTTTCCAATTTTAATTGTTCACTTTTCTTTTCATCAAAGAGTTTAACTCGATTATAATTTGGTATCTTAATATCTTGTTTAAAATATTTTTCATCATCATATTTCTTTCGTCTCCATTGTTTTCTAAATCTTCTAAATGCACTTGGCTTAGATTTAGCTCGTTCAAAATATTGCATCATTCCATCTCTACCTTAATTCAAGTGCAAACGTGAATGGTCATGGTAATTGCAAATTCTCCTTTCAACCTCAATGACCAATTTAAGTCTACAAGCATTCTCATATGCAATATAATCCCAAAATATATGGCAAAATTGATCACACCAAAAAATCCTCATAGGTCAATTTAATCTTCTATGTATAGCTCTAGGCATGCATCTTCTATGGTCAGATGAATGTTTTTTCAAGAATATGAGTAGACATACTTTGTACTTGATGTTCATGTTTACACTTGAATAATTGAATTTCTTTCACTTGGTTGGACAAAGTTTCAAACTCATTTTTCAAACATGATAATCATATCATTGAGCATTTTAAAACTAGTACTTATTATTTGCATGGTTTCAAAGGATGTGTGTCTTGTGGAGTGAGTTTTATGAAGCACTTTTTTCCCATTGCTCACTTATGTGATGAAAGCAAAACTAAAGATCAAGATGAATTTCTCAAAATGATAATCTGATATACAAAATTTTGAGAAAAAAAATAGTGAGTTTTTCAAGAGTTCATCAATGCAAGTGCCCAAACTTTGAAAGTAAAAGTACACAAAAAAGTGAAAGAAAGTGATTTTTTATGCTTTTTGAAGTTCAAATAATCAATCAATTCGTAAGAAATTTGAATGAGATTTTTAAGATTGTGATGTGCGAACATGCAAGAAATTTTGAAAAATTTTAAATAAAGTTTTTTTATGGTTTCTTATGTGCAAAATATGTATGCAAGAACTTGAAAATTTGAAATGAGAAGTACCTAGAATTGGCTTGAAATTTTCTCACCTGATTTACCAAATTTCTATGGAATGCAAGCGTGGGTTGTTTGAAGGGAAGTTAAAGGAGTCTAAGTTAATCCTTGTTGGCCAAAGCTCTAGAACTTGGGAGC